>JH153732.1:46346-67726 GCA_000226015.1 Mnemiopsis leidyi | reverse complement strand
AAATTTGTGTTAAATTATCACGTGACCAAAACGCGCATTCGTGCTGCGCGCGACCGCATATTTCTTCCGTCTAACGTTTCGTTAGAACGTTAGACGGATATCATCTCGTCAAACTTAATATTATACACTATTGCGGACTATACGAGATTAAATATCCGCCTACCGTTCGAAAGCCAGATTGTCGCGGTGATTCCTGACTCTGATATTGTCGCAGCTCAAAGCTGAATGAAATTGTTTTGTTACAATGGTCTACGTTTTGCGGCAGCGCGCACCCTCCTGTCATTTTATTCCCTCTATTCGCTTCGAATGTGGGTCGGACGAAGTCAGACAACGGTCTACGGATATAATCTCGTTTGACGCCAAAAAGCATTAACTGATTCACTTAACCAGGTGCTTACGCACGCTACGCGCGCGGCTGCTACGTTGACGAGATGATATCCGTCTAACTTTTTTACGAATGCTGTGAGCCGTGCGCGAGTCGGGTAACATCTCGACAACTGCTACGCACCTTTGGTGGCGCGCCTGACGCGCGCAAAAGGGCCAGGGCTCTGGTTAGACTTCAAAAAAATTTCAATTACCTTTAAACAAATTTTTTGAAAAGGGTCACAACGTGAAACAAGGTTACACAACAGCTGACAACGCGAACTCGGCTGCTACGCTATACGCTGGACTTCACCTGGCCTATAAATATAATTCTAACTATGAACCAGGTGCTTACACTACGTGCGCAAATTGCTTTGCGTTGCCACCGCGGGGCGGCAGGTCAGGCAACGTCTGACAATGCGCAAAAGGGCACTGGTTATGGGTTAGAGTTGCAACTTTCACGCATTTCTGGCCGGGCGAAGAAAATTAAAATTCTAGACGCGTGCATGGTATCGCTCGTTAAATAAAATGACGGCCGGAGGGCAGAGCTGATGGACGAAACTTTAACGCCTTAACGGGCGATATGCGTCTAGAATTTCTTCGACAGGCCATAAATACGCGAGAGCGCGTGATGGTTGTCGTGTCGCGGTGATACCCGACTCAAGCTCACGTAGCTCAAGACGGATATAATTGATCGTCAACGTGATGGCCGCGACAGTATATACCATATACGCAGCGCACATTCACCTTACAAGGTGCTTATACGCCGTGCTTATGCATTATGAAAGGGCTCTGGTTAGAGCTTACCTGGGGACCTCAGGCTAATTGTTGGAGGGAAACGTAGAGAGAGCCGCGCATCGCCCGGTAAGTTAGAGCAAGACGCACATCAGCTAATTGCTTTGTGTCACGTTGCTCACTACTCGTTCAGCTTTGAGTTGTGAAGTGCGAGAGTTAGGTATCATTATAGGTTGATAACCTACTGTCGCGGCCATCACGCGCTGTCACGCATTTCTGGCCTGGCGACATGAATTTCGAAGAAATTCTAGACGCGCATCGCCCGTTGAACAGAGCCCTGGCGAGATAAGATTGGAGATAAGATTGGATATAATATTTGTCACGGTGATACCAGACTTTCGCAGCTCAAAGCGTTGTAAACCACTACCAGTATAGCCCATATGTGTTTGTCGCGGTGATACCCGACTCACGCAGCTAATCTCGTCAAATATGTGTATGCGAATTCGAACAAGTCGCGACCTGTCTGAATTTGGAATTGGAGCCGCGCGCGCGAATAGTCGAATACAATTACCTCATACCTATGGGCTGTACTAACTACTAACTACTAAGTATACTGGTTTAGCAACTCAAAGCTGAGCCGAACGAGTAGACGGATATAATCTCGTCAAGATCCGTCTACAGCCCTAATTGTAGATTGATAACCTACTACAATTAGGACTGTCATACTGTCGCGGCCATCATGCTAAACACTTACATTCTTGTCTCACGTTGCGGCATGCGGCTACTCAGCGTCTATCTAGCAAAACATTTATTCATTCATTTTGAACAGTTTATTAACCATTGATATTTAATTTTAAGCTAACATGGAATCAAAAACCGAAGGTTCACTAATACTATAAATTGATTTCAACAAAATCAAAACATCAAAATAAATAACAATAAGGGGTCGTTCACATATGACGTCATCACCTAGGGGGGGGGGGGGGGGGTTTCCAAATGATGATGATTGATGATGAGGGGGGAGGGGGTTTGGCCAATGATGATGTCATCAAACATTTTAAGGATTTTATTCAAAATTTTTATCAAATTTCATTAAATAAGGATATTATTTTTAGTACGTAAATAGAATGTACATTAAAGATAGAAGTGCTACTGCTTTTTTGAAATTGTATTTGTATGTATTTGGTGTCGGAGCATCAAGTAATTTCATCAAGGTGTGACCAAAAATTTACGTGTGCATTTAATGACCCGTTAGATGATATTGTATAGTCGAGATGTACTCTGATTTTATAAAAAGATCGCTATTTATTCTTATCATTTATTCTTATCATTAGTATTCTGATTAAGAAATCTGGTGAACTACTGTGTTTTCACTGACTTAGAATGCAAATTTTAAAGAATCGATGGCAAATTAAAAACCAAAAATTAAGTTTTTTTGACATGAACTGGGGGTCCAACTTCTGATGATGTCATTATGGTAATTTTCCTCCGAAATTTAGGGGGGTTTACTCACGATGACGAATGATGACAGAGGGATAGGGGGTAAAAATGCCAAAAATTTGCTGCCGTCATATGTGAACGACCCCTAAGTTATACTGAAATTGACAGTGCAAAACAATGAAATTTGATAACAAATAAGTTAATCAATCACATTTATTGTAGTGATAGTCACACTATAACATGACATACTGATACATGAACATCATTGACAATCCTAACAAATAAGTTCATAACATCACATACTGTGATACATGAACATCATTGACAATCCTAACAAACAAGTTCATATCATGACATACTGATACATGAACATCATTGACAATACTAACAAACAAGTTCATATCATGACATACTGATACATGAACATCATTGCGACAATACTAACAAAAATGTTAGTTAAAGACAAATAGTGATGGCAATGCAAAAACTTTGGTTACATGGAAATGTTGGTTAAAGCAGTAGTGAAATAACATTTAGATTAGTATATACCCTCACCATAAAAATTAACGTAAAAGTTTCAATGTAAATAAGTAAAAAGTGTGAGATCAAAACCAGTACTCGTACATCAGAATCCCGAAGACAGTGAGGTTGTCGTGGTTATACCCGACTCTCGCAGCTCAGAGCTGAGCGAGATCGTTTCGTTAGAACCGTAGAAGGATATAATCTCGTGAACAGTGAGGCGGCAGTATTGCGGCAGCACGAGTACGGCAGTAACAGTACCGCGACAGTAATACGGCAATTCTATGGCCGAAGTCTGGCGGCCCAGTCACAGAACGGTGGCCCAAGCAGTACGGCGGCAGAAGTTACTTCAAGTTCATAATGTGTATTAGAAAATCTTGAAATCTTTGATAACAAAACATCCGCATTTAACATATAAAGGACATCATGAAAGTCAAATCATTTGTGCCACCGTACTGCCGCACAACTGCTGTTCTTGTGCCGCACTACCGCCGCACTACCGCCGCTTCACTGCTGTCTAGATTCTGGCGTACGACCAAATCAATGATGTCTGGTATTAATGTGTAAACTACAAAATAAACTGCCCAAGTAAGAACTGTAAATATCTAACTGTTAAAAATGTGATAATAGTCCTATAAAACTACTTTATCTAAACCACGCTTGAAACAGCTGTCAATATGCTTCAAATCGATACAATTGAGGAGGAACAAAAAGCAATGGCCTCAACAAATTACCACCACCACCGACTGCATATCTTGACAATACTTTAAGCCTGGATCGCAAAGCGATCCCGGTTAAAGTTCAAATATCGCTACTGTAAACTTCGTCGTTGTGTTCGCCGTTTCTTCTGCCTCTACATCGGTAGTAGGTGAACCAAGAAGTTCCTGAAAATGGAATAATCATTGTTTACCAAACTTTGTACAGTAGACAGGAAGACAAGAAGTTCCTGAAAATGGAATAATATTTGTTTACCGAACTTTGTACAGTAGACATGAAGAAAAGAAGTTCCTGAAAATGGAATAATCATTGTTTACCAAACTTTGTACAGTAGACAGGAAGAAAAGAAGTTCCTGAAAATGGAATAATCATTGTTTACCAAACTTTGTACAGTAGACAGAATCATAACAATAAACATGTACGACTTTACGAAACATCCGACCAGGAGATAGCTCTTATTACACATCCAAGTAAACCACAGGTTATTATAAGCAAAACACGAACGAACAGCTAAGTACTTCACATACCTGATAATAAAATTCCGACAAGAAGAACGGCTAGAAGTATGATGTATTTGCTAGGACAGTGACATCCTGCCTCCCCCTTGAAGTCGTACTCACACTTACACTGGTCTCCGCACACTATACCTGTGTAGGGTCGTATAAAAAAGATGCACCTCTTATGGGACCCTACTGGTACCCTAATGGTACCCTAATAGTTCTCTATCGCCCAAAAGTGCACCCCTATTGGGACCCGGGCGCCATGGCACAAATGTGGCAAGGCTGGCCCAGATTGGCTAAATGGCCTCATAATGGCATTTTGCACCCCTCATGGTACTCTGATGGTACTCTGATGGTACACTGATGGGACCCTATTGCTGGGCCACTATAGGTGGCCCAATAGAGGTGTACTATTGGGCGTGAGCCGTTAGGGTCCCATTTTGGGTGCATCGGTCTTCTTTTATACGACCTTGTGTACCATGTGTAACAATGCAGCAATGTAGCAATGTGTAGCAATGTAAAGCAATTTTATTATAGTTCTTGGTGAGGTAAAATAGCAATCTGTGTTACAGTTTTAGGTGTCATCTTGCACAACAAAATTAAACAAGAATTACAGCCGCTATTTCTGGCAATAGATAGTAAACAACGGATGTAAACACAGAACACGACAAAACATTTTGCAACCAATCCCTCGATCGTTAATCTTAATCGATGACTTCTTACGCCGAAGGCACAAAATCGCAAAGGGAGAAAAAATACGATTGTTGTTTATTTTTATTTATTTATATTGTATACATATTATTTACATTGTATACATAATCATGATAATGAATATGATATCTCTTGAAAGAGTACATTGCCACCAATTATCACACAGAAATCTGATAAAATCTAGTTCACTTACCTTCGGTGTCAAAATGCTGTAAACACAAAGGGTTGTTGTTCTGGGGATCGGCTTTACAATGGTTGTACTCGAGATCACATTTTATAGAGACGTTCTCCTTGTCAGCTACTCCCCAACATTTCTGGTTGTAGCAGTGGTAATTGTACACTAAGTGGGGTAGAAGGATGAGGAGGAGGATCAGATGTCCGGCCATGTCCGTTACATCTGGGAGAATAAATGTTTGGTAAATAGATTACATCTAAAGTTTATCTGTTAGAGAGTCAGAGTCAAAGTTTTGAAGTCGATATGAAATAATCGTCTTCGTATTTGTAAAGGCTTAATACTTAAATGATCTGAAACAGAACGTTCAATGCTAGTTAAATGTGAAACAGTAAAACAGCATTGATAGTTCCTATAAATTTGTGGCAAATAACATCTTGTCCAAAAGCACCTCAATAAATATCTAAGATTTCTTAGCCATTTTCAAATTTCAAACAAATAAGTTAAATAACACATATTCTAATGAAATCCACTACAAATAAAAAATACGAATAAATACCAAGAAAATTTTAGCTTCTAGTTTTAGTTTCTTTTGATTTAACTTTAAGATGAATAGTATTAGCATAATCCTGAAAATAGAGAAATCTTATAGCATAAAGAAGTTTTATGTTAAAGAAGTTGCATATTTATATTCATCACATAAACAATTTACCAATTAAGTTTGTTAAATTATTATAACACCTAACAGTAAAAGTGTAAAACTTTTAGCTTCAGAATTTAAAATTGAGAGCATGCCTATTAAAAAGATTATCTTGAAGACCACCACTGGCTAAAAAAAATCTAAAATCCTAAATGCTCCTATATAGTCGGTAGCATTAAATTTTACTAAGAAGGGTCGCAAGGATATCAGAGGGTCAAGGTACTCACTGGAGCACCGGCTGGATAATGATCTGGAGAGCAACAATGTTATTCATGACGTCTTTTAAGTTTGTTTTTAAACAAGTTATGATGATGTCATCACTCCCCAATACATCATAAGAACCTAGAGCTACAAATGCCGTCACCAGTACTCAGGATTATGACGTCATCGGTGCCAATTAGCCAGGCTTGGTTAACCAGTTAGATGACATTCTTCTCTTTGCCAACCTCGATAAACGCGTCTACACACCGATCTATATCTTCAGGAGTGTGTGCTGCTGACATTTGTACTCGTATACGTGCTTGACCTGATGTTATGTGTTTGTAAATCTTTAAATAACATTACAAGTAACAGTACTGGTCCCAGAGACTTGAACTCAAATTTATAAACCATCAGCTAGAGAACTAATAAGGAGTGATAGAAATATTTGGAAACTTTCCTAAAGAATTGAAGAAATAGGAGTTAGGTTTATTAGAAGTATCTAACTTCTTATGAACCTACCTTTAGGTACGACAGGAAAGCTAAAGCCGATGACGTAAATTCCCCTCTTGAGGAGCTCATCGGCAAAAGAGGTTGCTAAAGCAGCGTCATACAACATAACCGGACAAATAGGATGTTCGGTGCCGGACAGTGTGAACCCTGCCTCGGTCATACGGTTCCTGGAGAGGGGCACTTCAAATAGCTCAATGTGACACTGGGCTATTTTAGTAACGAAAATATTTCAGTGGTAACTTTTGCAAATACTGTTTGTCAATTTTATGTATCAAAATAGCAAACCGATGGACCAGATCCTGACAGTGTGGTCAAAGTTCTGATAACAGGTGACGTGAACTACAGGTCGTCGTTTCGGCAACGTTTAAAAAAACTATAATCCTAAGTAAAATCAAATGAAAAACAAGAAACCTACCTGAAATGTTTGGTGTTCTTGTCAACTAGCTCGGGAAGTTCGGCACTGTGCTCGAGCAGCTCGAAAACCTTGATAGCAGAACCGACCACGGCGGGGGGCATCGTGTTACTGAAGAGATAGGGACGAGATCGTTGTCTGAGGAGTTCCACCACCTGGATAATTGAGTAATTAGACAATTAACGGTGAGAGAGGTCGGGACTTGAGGGAGGATTTCACGTGAATGTGCACGGTAATACGAGATGTGGAGGAATAATTCTGTTGAACTGTTTGTTTTGTTTCAGGATTTATTGGGTATAAAAACTGGATAATCTGGCGAGAGAAACTGTTCTCCCGGGTAATTGGGTTTAAATGAATTTAATTCTAAACAGGAAAAGCCATGTCAAGTTCAGGTGATTATATGGGGGCTGACTAATGATCCGATTTGAATTATATGAAATTTTAAGATTAAAACCTAGCAAAATCGGACAATGTAAAATCTCAAACTGCACTAGTTGTCTAGACTTAAGAATAGGAGGTAGGTACCATCAGGGTTACAAAAGTCTAGAGGGGACGGCAGATACCTCTTTCGGACCACTAGTGTATCCTCCGCAAGCACCTCCTAGTGCTTTGCCAAGGGTACTGTTGATGATGTTAACCCTGTCCCATGTTCCGGTCAGCTCCGGGGTTCCGCGGCCCGTCTTGCCTGGCGTGAATATTTGAATTTTATTGTGTTAACTTGGCAAACATTTGAGCTAAAAATTCTTTAGTCATTCAAAAACTAAAAATTGCATTTGATTTAAAATCCAATGTTGATTGCAATAATCAAGAGTATTGCATTTCGTGACGTGAATCTACTTACCGAGAAAGCCAGTAGCATGACATTCATCAATGAAAACAAGAGCACCGTATCTGTCAGCAAGATCACATATTTCAGGAAGAGGAGCGATAGTACCGTCCATACTGAAGACACCATCAGTAACTATCATCTTTACACGTGCATCAGACTCAGACAACTGTTTCTCCAGATCTGCGGGGGGAAATAACGAAATTTTTCTAGAAGCATGAATCGAGGTCCAGCTCTCGTCCCCCAGAAGGTTCTAGACATAAACTGTAATACAGGCCACAGAATGTACAAAAGCTGTTCAGTTTAAGCACAAGTGCGAATTATAAAACAACACTGACGGTTTAGTTACACATAAGTATCCATACCTGCCATATCTCTATTCAAATAGCGATGTTTCTGAGCCTTGCACAGTCGGATACCGTCAATAATAGACGCGTGGTTGAGTTGGTCAGAAAACACAGCATCCTCAGGAGTGAGCAGCGTTTCAAATATTCCTAGAATTTAGGGCACAGTTAAAACAGTGTGTGTGTCGGCTGTTTCATGGTCTAATAAAACAAAAAATTGACCTTAACTTCGCAGAGATGGATATGAATATCACGGACAGATGTAGAAGGCACTATATTAACACTAAACAGAGTGCAAGAAATGGTGGGATGAAATAGACTTTGACCACAAGGAATCTGCAATGTTTCCTCAATAAAGTTTCAAATTACAGCAATGTTTACAAAACAAGAGGAGTTAAAAGGTACCCGCGTTAGCGTCAAAACAGCTGATGTAAAGAATTGTGTCTTCTGTGCCATGGAATCTGGAGATTGCTTCTTCAAGTTCTTTGTGTATAGTCTGAAATAACATCGTCAAACTATCATCTTTCGTAAACTTCGACCGAAATATGCAGGGAATGTGATACCGATAGAAAACGGTGTTCGGAGAAATGTGATGCAAATTTGCTTGGCGAGTGGCAGCCTTTATTACCAATAAAAAGCCGGGTACGACAGATCAATATCGATCTGACAGTCATGACAAAATTGCGACGCCTCCCTACGGAAAAGGTTCACTATAAACAAAGTAGATAAACCCTACCTGTGTCCCGCAGATAAATCTGACGGAGCTAAGACCGTTACCAAACGTTTCCAAAGCATGGTGTCCGGCGGCAATGACTTCCGGATGGGAGGATAATCCCAGATAGTTGTTGGAGCAGAAGTTTAGCACCTGGAGACAAAGTACTTGTTGTCATGGAGACAAAGTTAATTACGTATTTAGAGATGACTAGCAAGTTTAGCACCTGGAGACAAAGTACTTGTTGTCATGGAGTCTAAGTTAAGAACGTATTTAGAGATGACTAGCAAGTTTAGCACCTGGAGACAAAGTACTTGTTGTCATGGAGTCTAAGTTAAGTACGTATTTAGAGATGACCAGCAAGTTTAGCACCTGGAGACAAACTACTTGTTGTCATGGAGACAAAGTTAAGTACGTATTTAGAGATGACTAACAAGTTTAGCACCTGGAGACAAAGTACTTTTTGTCATGGAGACAAAGTTAAGTACGTATTTAGAGATGATCAGCAAGTTTAGCACCTGGAGACAAAGTACTTGTTGTCATGAAGACAAAGTTAAGTATGTATTTAGAGATAATCAGCAAGTTTAGCACCTGAAGACAAAAAACTTGTTCTCATGGAGACAAAGTTAAGTATGCCTTTAGAGATGATCAGCAAGTTCAGCATCTAGAGACAAAAATGAGTATGTTTTGGCATTGTGTTACACTAGCTCAAAATGCTCGAAACTGATTTCGCTTCTTTAACGAAAAGGCTACAGAGTTGCTGTCATGTTAATAAGTGTGCTCCACTGGTAAAATATAATGTCAAAGTATTACTAAAACAAGTAATTTTTGTTGAAATTTAGTTATTTACCTTGTCTTTGCTAGTAGATACTCCAATGTGCGGCGCCATAGGTGTTGTGATGACTCGCTCACTCTTGTATGTACCTATAGTGGGGTGACATATTAAACCGCTTTACAAGTTTGAAATGGATCATAAATGACAAATTAATACCCTATCAAGTATATTTCTTTTATCGATATAGGACTTATCGATTATTATTTGGCACTTGTTTCTTACCGTCGTGACCTTAAGCTTACCGGCCGCGTGGATTGAGTCTAGTTCACCATTAAGGATGTTTCTGAGTGCTGCTACAGCTTGTGAATAGAGGCGGCCAGTGACTCTCATTCTAGCTGAAGTTTTAAAATCTATAATAATCAGATCCAAATATTTTGCGTTTTGAACGCGCGTGTGAATTATGCTTAAGTCATATAAAGTTACTCAACGCGCGTTCCACTCTGTATGTAAAGTCGTCAATCTTGCTTGGTTTTAGCTAAGCTGTCAAGAGTTTTAGTATTAAGACAAAATATGTTAAATAATGAAATATTTAAGGTGTTTTTTGTTGGATAAATATACCTTTGAAAATATGAGAATGCTATAAAAACGCTAAAACCCCAGAGAACCAGGGTCAAGGTGTCTGAATCATATTCAAAATCAATAAAAATCAAAGAATATTAGAATAATTAACGGTAAAAGAGTTGATTACAAATGAACTTCAACAAAATACATGTACACAAAATACTATTTACGATAAAAATTAAAATACAAAGCGGGTAAAATATGTCAAATGAAAATAAAATATCTTTTAAACGTCGCTCATCGTTAAATAAAGTTCGCACATCGTACATACATTATCATTAGCTAAAGAGGATTACGAACTTTGACCTCAAACTCTGCAGATAAAAAACAAAAATCACGTGCATAGATATCAACTTAACTTTCAACAGTGATTTTGTTATTCTCTTCTTGCTACTAAATAGTAGCTGTTGAAAGTATTAAAACTTTCAATACTATCAACAACTACTATAAAATAAATGATAATGGCGTAAATATATCGATGAATTTCCATTAAATCCTTTGTCTTTCACTTGAGTCAAGAAGAGAATAACAAAAACGCTGTTGAACTAAGCTTTTTATGCGACTCATAAACAATTATCCGATCATTCAGTTGAAACTTAACTTTCATAATTTTGATTAAGGAGAGGATTCAGGGGTGCACACAAACACTACACATAGGACTTCAAAATAACTGACAATTTTCCTAGAGCATTTATAAGCAAACAATAATTTATCGATAAGTAATCATGATCAAATCAATTCTATAAAAAGGACCTATTGTTTTGAGCAAGAAATAGCTTAAAAGGTGAAGCCGGGAATCATTAACTCATACAAAATGCGAATTGCGGCAGTTCTTTATAACTTAATTAAATTGCTGCAGTTGAATTGTAGAGAAATAATGTGTGGTGACAATGTCTTGCGAGAGAGGAGTGGTGTTATGAACGGTTACTGCCAAGGCTGGAGACCGAGCTTAGTCGTGGGTGTTCTGCGTAAAACTCTATGTAGATGTCTTTAACTGCTTGGTGTATTTCGTCAAAGTTGGGCCGACCCTTAGGTTCGTACTTCCAGCAACCAAACATTACCTGTTAGCAAACAGGTCAGAAATACGTTAATTTTTTAAGAGCAAACGGGTAATAAAAGTGGGCAAGCGGCTCGTATTTATCAGGCCTACCGACAGTTACACCCAAGAGAAGCCAATCCATTGAACCACTAGCTCAGATTCCCGAACGATAGTTACACCCAGGATTTAGGATCACCTCAACTCTTGGCTCAGATTTTTTACAACTTTAAACGAACAAGTGAAACCTCTATATATTCTATAGCTATAGTATAGCCATCATGAAGTAAGAAATATATAAAACCTGGTATATATTTGGCGGAGTGTCTCTGGACTTAGGGAGTCTGTAACCAGCATCTATTTGGTCTTTAACGTCTCTGTTACTCATTTCACTGTACGGATATGCTCCTGAAATAAGAAACCGTTGTTTTCATCAGGTGGACCAAAATTTAGCTTGGTCCAGAAATCTTAGGGATGTGAATCCGTTAAGAATACTTTCAAGTTCGTCTTTGAAAATTAGAAGAATTAAAAGAGGCAGTGTGATACGTGAGGAGACATATTTTCCAATGTACGTAAGGAGACATATTTTCCAAATAGGTATATAATTCTATATTAATTTCGAGTTCTAGGAATTCTATCTCACCTCTGTTAAATATTTCCCACATCAGTATCCCATAGCTCCAGATGTCGGATTTGAAGGTGTAAGTCCTGAACATCAAACATTCTGGGGCAGTCCATCGTATAGGAATCTGAGGAAAAATCAAAGTAGGTATACGGCTTCTTAACTCATTCGGCCATTCAATACTCGTTTCATCTGGCTGATGTAGATGCTGTTTTCCCCCTGGTACCGCGACATACCTGTTTCATCTTGCTGATGTAGATGCTGTTTTCGCCCAGTTATCGCGACATACCTGTTTCATCTTGCTGATGTAGATGCTGTTTTCGCCCTGGTATTGGGACATACCTGCTTCATCTTGCTGATGTAGATGCTGTTTTCCCCCTGGTACCGAGACATACCGAAGTCTGATATCTTGAGGAGAGTGTGATTGTGTACCAGGCAGTTTCGAGCAGCTAGATCTCGGTGTATGTAGTTCTGGGAGTGGAGGTACTGCATTCCAGCTGCTGCTTGTTCACAGTAGTGCACTAGTTGCTGGACAAGGGATCGTTGTTAAAGATGCAATATAACATTTAAAGGTCTAAACTGAAAGGTCGGATATTTTATATCGTCAAATTCGCAATTTGTTTTCCCACCATCTTAAGGTTTGGAGAATAACCAACCTATAAAAGGACAATGGTACGAGACAGTTACAGATGCCATGTAACACGAAAGAAGTACTAAACATCTTGTTAACAAACTCGACGTGCAATAAGTTGGAGGACTACTGGAACCGGGACATAGAGAAAATTCAGTTCCCAGTAGCGAAGTCTCATTCGGTCGGGTTACATATACCTGTCTAGTGTCTAGGTTTGCTGCAAAAATTATCATTATATCAAGTTTACGGTATATTTTTTTACGGTACAGATTGTTGGGGAGGCGACTGAAACTCAGAACTGTAATGATCATTCTTGTCCAGGTAACTCATAAATTAAACACCAATATTGCACTTCAGTACATGCATATGCATTGATTGCATTCCGTATACGTCAAACATATATGTATACATATTACATACATAATGATATACATACATACAGAATTTTAGCGAATACAGGTGTAAGAAATCAGTTAAAAGAGGGATCTGAATAAGTACAGGGAAGTTTAAGTAGGGAAGTCATTTAACAAAACTCAGATATCATCTTCATAATTTTCCTTTCCCTTGTCCCGCCCTACCTTTATAGATTGCGGAGGTCCCTCTTGGAGGATGGAAAGTAGACTCCCGTTGTTCATGAACTCCATCACAATGTAATACGGCATCTCATCGCAGCAAATACCTAGTTATTGTAACATGTATAGTATTGGGTCATATTGTGTAGTGTGTACTGTGTACTGTGTATTGTGTACTGTGTAATGTGTTCTGTGTAATGTGTAACGTATAGAATGTAGTGTTCAATGTGTTTAACAAGGGATACTGCACTTATTATGCACTGTGTATTATGCGTTTTGTGAGGTACCCAAGTGTGTACATGGTATTGTACGATGTACATTGCGCTGTGTAAACTTTAATATAACTAATTAATGTACTAAGGTATGTATAATGTACAGATTGAGACTCACATACCGAGCAATTTGACTACATTCTTGTGTTTGAACTTTTTCAGAGTATCAGCCTCCTCCAGGAACTTATCCCTAAAGGACTCAGGGTCCCTACACGTCTTAACAGCTACTTCCCTTGTGTTTGTCAGTAGTTGTGCTTGATATACGTCTCCGAAATTTCCTGCAGGATATCCCGAACTTTTACATTGTCAACTTGGAGAGCCAATGTGTAGACTTTAATTCTTGGAATGTGTGAGGTAAAACACTGTTAACTACTAAACATGAATAACTCATTTGGTAGAGAGTCCGGGTGTAACAAGCTACTGTTTATGTTCTTTGAGGCAGCACCAGTAACTTGAAACCGGTAACTATAACCTGAACAGGCACATCTAGCTTCCTAGCAACTTACCTAGCTTCCTAGCTTCCTAGCTACCTAGCTTCCTAGCTACCTATCTTAAATTAACCTGATAATACACGTGCTGCAAAGCGGAACAATGAAAGGAAGATACGATGTTCAAATGATACATTGAGCAGCTAGGGTGTACAACATACATGTACTAGTAACGCATCTGCTTAGCGCATATCAACAGATCGTAGCTGGATAGGGAATTGGAATTAATCGGTAGCTATAATATTATTAACTTTAATTACTTAATACGAAATTAACCACTAGATCAAAGCAACAAACTACTGTTTAATTTAGATTTAAGTTCAGTACTTTGCATACATTTGAAAAATCAGAATGAAATCATTGTCAAATCTTAAACACAAGGAAATATTTCATCCTGAAACACCGTATAATATGACTTTTATAACAATAAATATTGTGTAGTATGAAAGGAGAGCAAGTTAGCAGCTCCCTCGACAAGGACGAGACTTAGTCTCACGACTACACACATGGTTAAGGCACTGTTCCTCCCGGGGAACATCTAACCAAATTTTTGGACGGACTAACTAGAGTGTGTCTTCAGAGTTGTACCTTGCTGGATCAGGTTCGACCTACTAGCAAAGCGTCTGGAATTTACCCTCGGACATCAAAATTCTGCTAAAGATCGAATGTAGTCATCCAAACAGAAAGCTAGACACCCACCTTTTCCAAGAAACTGTTTTAGTCGTATATCCTTGTGGTGTAAGTTCCAGCGGTCTCGGAGCACTGCCACTCTTATCCCAACATTCATTTTATTTGTTATCGGCTTTCCTGAGACAGGGGGTCTGATTTCACTTGACGGTATAAACGGCTGACGGCATTACTGAACATACATTTTAATGATATTAAATGTAGATATTTCTGTTCTAAGTTTGAATATTATTTGAAGTCACTTCATATGTAAAAACTTAACTGCAAACTTGCTAGTAACAGGAACAGTTTTGAAATAACAAACGTTCCCGAGAAATGCAACCAGCGCATCATTATTCAAAAGAAGCTACATCACAAGTTGTCGATCTGCACAATAAGTCTATTTATTTTCTACTTACACTATTGATACTTGAAAGTTTAACAATAACCTTGATTACGGAGCACAACAAAATATTAGAAAAAAACAAACCCGTATCAATGTGGTAATTAAGGAGCTGCTGTATAGAGTTAAACCACACGCCTTCCAACCTAAACTGTCCCTTGTCATTGAGCTGCATTACAAAGTGTTTTATTCCCACACTTCCCACATTGACACTCAGCACTAAGACCGCTGTGCGACGTTTAGAGTCGATAGTCTTGCGTATCAAGAATTGTCCCTTTAGCTGGAGTAGTTCCGCTGTTTCTTGTCGGGTTATGTCGTTGTGGAACCAAGGCTGGTTTTCTAATGTGTCCTGGTGTGAGGTTTTTTGTTTGGTTTGAATTTTTGAATTGATCTTTCTAACAGCGGTCGAGCGATGAAACGCTAACATATTCGGCAAAATCAATCGATTTCTTATTTTCAGCATTTACTACAGTTACAACATCTCAAGTAATTTGGTGAGATTTAAATTGATTAGGTTGTTGTTTGGAAGGGGCGGAGTGTGTAATTCAAGTGAGGCAGATCACGTTATGTCTGAAGGGAGCAGGAGGTGTGACGTCATCAGACTTGTCCAGAGTACATGTTCTGAGTTAAGTAATCCAAGTTTGCAAAGTTAGTTTGCAAAGCAAGTCTTAAAGATATTATCAGAGCTACAGTATCTTAGGCTTAACTAGTTCATAAATGAGAACAAATTTGGAGAAAACTTCGCAATAGTCGAAAGGAAAGTAGTAGTAGTAGTAAAGGAAAGTAGTAAAGGAAAACCATAGTCTGCTTACATTAGATTCCGTGTCAAGAAGGACTTTAGGACATTCCTCATCCTCCTCAGCTTCCTGACTACCAGAACTGCTAGAAGTACCGTCCTCTTTCGTCATGATGACGTAGTCCTTGTCCTCGTCCTCCTCCCACTTCATAGCCACCGGCGTTCCTGGAAGTTTACTTAGTTTAGTTCAAGATCTTCCTTGGTTGTTAATGTTTTTCTGCGTTGATTTTTTGTCTGCTCGTAAGTCAGTCTATTAGTTTTCTGGGAATGAAGCAATAAGGCAAAAGCTTTGAACGTTTTTTGGAGAAAAAAGTCTGCGACTCAGTTGAGATGAGGTAAAGAAGGTATACACTAAACTAGATAACATAACACACACACACACACTCCCGCTTCATGAAACGGAACAGTAAAATAGCGGGATTGTTGAGTTACCAAGGCTGTGGTCTTTCGGAGATTCAAAAGAAGTTTGTCTACCGAGTGTCAATAGATTCTTTAGTTTGGTAAGAGTAGCGTTGGGTTTCCTGAGTTGAAAGCTGTACAACTTATGAAATTTTATAATTGTACATTGACTGAAAATTAGGTAATATGGATATCAACAAAGTTATGTTATGTGCCAGACAAAAGATAAATTTCCAAGCAAATGCTTAAAGAAAACGCTACCTCTGAGTAGCAGGCGAGATAGCCCCCAAACACTGAGGTAGCATCATACTCTGACTAAAGTTAGACAAGGTGTTCCCCCTGATCGGATCTATCGTCATCGGCAGGAGGTTGTAAAACGGCTCCAACGGTTTCCCCTCCCAGGGCTCGAGACTCTCCGATATGAAGTTAACTGTCATCTGATATCGACACCTCTGTGCACTCAACTCGTGGATATGAGCCTTGATGTTCAGTTTCTTACACTCGTCCCTTTCTTTGTCACTCTTTTCCCTGTTGTCCTTTAAAGGTTTTGTCTCGAACTCCTCCAGCTTCTTCGACTTTGACTCAAGCTTCTCGTCGATGTACTTGAGGTCAGTTTTGTGCGCGTCAAGCTTAGCGCGCAGCGTGCTGTCGGTCAGTTCGTTTACAATAAGCTGCTTGATGGGGAGATTTAGGGAGGTGTACCTCTGAAGTGAAGTGTTATAGTCCTCGCAGTTGGGTTTCAGTTGACAACACCGCGCGTGGGACTGAGAGAAGTCCGTGTATTCAGAGTCGAAGTTGATCTTACTGACGTAGGAGTAGATGTTTGACATGGCTAGAGTGTAACCCTCGTCGTGGTGCAGGAGAATCTCGAACGAGTAACGGAGAAGAGACTTGATATCTGCAATCTGAAGTGGACTGATTTAAGAATTCATATCATATCTCTGTTTGCTACTTGCTAGGTAAAGTTAACAATCTGAAGTGGTTAAGGTGGGTTTTAGATCTTACATCCGTTTGATAGGTAAAGTTAACGATATCATCACAATTTTCCGTGTGCCTTTTATAATCTTTATGATAACTTCAGTTTTATCTTTTTGGCTGCTGGACAAAATTCACCTTAACACTCTAATATCTGAACTCCCTTAAGCCTTAAGGTAACACTAAAATGATATTTGACCTGGTTCCGAACCTGGTTAGTAAGAAGGTGTTGATGGTAGTCTATCCAAGCAGGGAGAATGTGTTCAATGTAAGAAGTCTCGTGCATCGTCACCACGTTCAACAGGATGTTGTAGTCATTGTTGAATTCTTGGAGTTTGGCTGCGTTAGATACGAACCTGATGAGTGTTAACATCATTGGCGCCATTTGCATTGGTACGTCTGTTTTGTATATTAGTACATTAACTACAGCGACTACTTTATCCTTTTATCTAACAAATAATCGATTTTATTGATCTATCAATATACCTTGTCTTGTACTTTTCCTTGTACTCTGTGTTAGTTCTCTCTCTGTTCACACCCTCTTCATACTTGATCTTGTTTGCCTCCGTTGCCTTGGCAAAATCCTCTATAGAGTTCTGCAGTTTCCCGATGTCTTTACCAACCAGTGACATGTGAGACTCAAGTCTGTTTTTAGTTGTCACCAGTTCAACAATGGACTTCTTTTTCTTCTCTGACACAGCTGTTATCTCTGGCAATATTTCCTGCAAAAAAACTGAAATTTGGAGGTTCGTTCATCCAAACAAAACTAAAAATCCAAAAATTGAACCAATCTATTTTGGTGTAGCGACTGGAGTTTTCGGTTTTTTGTTTTATTTGTTTTTTATTTCTTTTTGAAATTTTAGACGTCATGAATTTTAATCAACTTTGTAAATTGATTTTTTTGTTAGTAAACCAAACCATGTACATTGAACACAATAATTACCAAATTTAAGTTGTGAAATTTTTGTTCATTTCAATTTCCCACATGAAGCGATTAAATGAAGTATCTAAATGAATGGTAGCATATTACAATGACTTGTCGACAGACCAATTGCAATGTGACTGTAAAGTAAACCGAAAATGATACTATACCACTGCCCACATGCAATGGTGTTGAAATTAGACAATCAAGCATTAATTAAATATCGTTAACGATCGTCAACATTCTGCTGTTTAAAAACTTTTGCCAAGTAAAATAAGAAATCCGATTTTGAATTGAAAAAATAGCCAAAAGGGTTGTTTACAGAATAGAATAATGATTGTAGCAATTAGGATTAATGAGTAAAACATAAGACGTAAGAAACACAGTTTTAAAAGAATACTAACTTTAACTAACGTAACATACCTTCTCAAATGTATCGACTCCCTCCGACATACAATTAGCAGCTTTAGTGGACTGCTCCAGGAGCTTCAACCAAGTTTTAGTACAATAACTCGTCGTGTTGGTCAGGTTGTTGCACTGCTTGACAAACTGCGCGTCCAGACGTCGGATACTCTCCGCGTAGTCCTCCTCCAGCTTCTTGCGCTGCGTGAAGTACGACTTGATCTCGTCTACGAACTTTAGCTCGCCTGAACCGGGTAGGAATTGTTGGGTTATTGCCACAACGGCTATTTACAGAGCTATTTAGGTAATCTGGTAATGGGGCAGCTCGGACTTTGGACTATAAAAGTTACGTTTAAAACAGAATAGTCACAATGACAAGTAAATCAATATTATATAGTGATTTTACAAGAACCTTTATTTTATGTCATTTTATATATGTTTATTTACAAATTTTATATATGGTATTGAAGATACCAAACTGTGGCACATATTAAAATTCTTCGCTGTTACCTTGACATTGTTCTACAAGTTCATCCCAACATTGGAAGGACTGCAAGCTATCGCTTAACCGCATGTAAGTGAGATGGTAACCATAGAAACGGGCACGCTCACAGTGACGTCATCACTTCAGTTTCAGTTCGACTGCCATCGCTTATTGTGCTACAATTATATTGAACTATCTGTCACGTAAATTGTTTTAAGCCTTTTATCCCTCACGAGTAATAATTTAAGTACATTCCTTCAATTTATTGACTAAAATCTTAACGCGAAGGTCCACTTAACCAAATTCCGGTTGAGTATTTTAAATCAGGCACACTTGTCAAAGTTTGTAATGTGATAAAATAAATTAACAAAACGGTCGAATAACATATCATTTAACAAAACTATCTCTGATCTCATAGAAAAATCTCTTGTCAGACAATGCATTAGATATTCAAACTTAAAATTGGGCCAACAAGCTCAAGAAGTTCAAGCCTCGACTCAAAATTCTGGGCTGGTATAAAGTAACACTTTTAATGTGAAAACTACTGGATTTGGGTACTTATAGCTTGTTGATGAATGATTTCTATCTTAATACTTTCCAAGCAAGCAATAAATTTTGGCCATTTCCTCAGTTATGCTTAACAAATTACAAATGATCATTATTATTCAGGTGAACAATAAACAACTCCAGTTTGGCTATGGCGGTAGGACTTTATTGGGCTATAAAAACCCTCTGGTTGGATCGTAAATCCCCGGATTTTCCCTATGCCGTCCTGAGTCCCGCCTCCTGGAGGGCGGCGCAGGGGGTGGGGGTGGGTGGGGTTCCCCTAACATAGGTATACTGTCTGTCTTACTGCCGTTAGTCGGCACAATGTCTCGTATTGCCGCACGTTTTGCTGCACGCGAACTTGGCTCGAGTCCAGGAATATGGCGCTTGTTGTCGCGTGGGGGAGGAGGCGGCGCGACGTCCTCTACGTCGACATCTGACAACTCGTTGTCTTCGTTTCCGGGAGAGTCACATGCTGTCACGTCAACTTCGTCCTCGTACAAGTCCGCTTTCTCCTCGCTTAGTCTCTGCATTATGTTCTGAATCTCCTCTATGTCGTCCACTGTTGTTGAGCTCTGAAGATTTGTGTTTATGTCGTCAACTGTTGTTGAGCTCTGAATGTATGTATGTGTTTCATACAGATACACTGATCTAACTTAATGGTAAAATCTGTTATATTTTTCGATAGCACTTTCTTATGAATCTTAGAGATTATAACTATTTCCTTTAGATACGAAAATATTTTGACTGAATATATCACAACATCAAACCTCGATTAGGTAGCCCCACCACGGAGCGTCGATCTGCTCGTATAAATCATCTTTCTCTATATCTTTAGACAGGTTTATGTTGAACTTGCATCGCTTGGCGGACAAGGTTAATAGTGCACCTGAAAACGTGTTGAGTTGTTGAATTAGTCGAAGAGTTATAATTACTTAGTAAGTTACAATTACTTGACAAGTTATAATTACTTGATAAGTTATAATTACTTTTTAAGGTATAATCATTACTCGATTTGCCAAATGTTGACACTTAATGTGATACTTAAATATCCAACTTACAATTTAACTTAATTGTAATTTGCGAACAATGAATAATATCAGTAAATTTTTGGTTCTTTTCACAGAACATCTAATCTAATCAGTAATCTGCTTACAATGTTATCTGATCAGTGCCAAATATAAGCATAAATTGCCGAATTCATTAAAGTTTACAGATAAATATATACCTGCAATGACGTCAGGCGGATAGTGCAGTGAGACGGGGGTACAGAACGACTCGTTACAGTAGTTCCATGCCATCTGAAAATAGTTAGTTTTACTTAGTAGTTTACATTGCATGGAGTGATATAGACTACATTAAGTAACAAGAATTGCGGCCGCTTTCATTGTGTCAGGCGACCGCTAAATTTCCCGTATCATGCCATCGCTAATTGTCATCAAACTTTGAGGAATCAAAACACGCAACCTTGTACCAGACGTTATTTCGGCTAGTTTTCATTGTTCTGCACGTGTTAAATAAGAGCCGTTCGATGCAGCCACGATTGAAAAATTCCACGCTGCACGCGCTAAGTTAAGACCCAATTGCGCGTTCTTTTCATCGTTTATTTCAAATATCTTAACTCTGCTCTGGATGACGTCGTCATTAATCATTATTGTATTGTATGTGCTGCCTTCATAATTCATTCATACTGCGTTGTGTTTATGCTTATGGCGTGAATTAGTCGTTAAAAGGATTTGTTCGGAGCTGAGATTGAAATCGTGCTTATGCATTCATTTCTCAATCTGTCATCTGTCATTCAACAAATTACTCAATAAAAAGTTAGATTTAAAGAATTTTGATTGTACTTTACTTTTCTTATTCTTGTTTTCTTGTATGATCGTACATCTTGTTGTTGTTGCGAGGCTA
>JH153732.1:33058-46336 GCA_000226015.1 Mnemiopsis leidyi | reverse complement strand
ATTGTATTGTATGTGCTGCCTTCATAATTCATTCATACTGCGTTGTGTTTATGCTTATGGCGTGAATTAGTCGTTAAAAGGATTTGTTCGGAGCTGAGATTGAAATCGTGCTTATGCATTCATTTCTCAATCTGTCATCTGTCATTCAACAAATTACTCAATAAAAAGTTAGATTTAAAGAATTTTGATTGTACTTTACTTTTTCTTATTCTTGTTTTTCTTGTATGATCGTACATCTTGTTGTTGTTGCGAGGCAATTATGTTTACATTTCATGATGTGGAATACATTCTGCGGACTGAGGCAGTTAAAAGCTATAATCGTAATCGTATGTACATAATTAGGTTTGATAAAGGAGCGTGCGCGCGGATGTGCGCACAGACGTACGGACGGACACTTTTTGAGCTAATATTCCAAAATTACGCTGTCGATCGCCAACCCTTGTTTTGTACTTTTTGTGCACGTGCCCAAATGGCAAGATACGGGAAAAAATACCATCGAGGCGAAAAAGATCAAAAATGCAAAATTGAGGATGATATAGGTAGCACATCGGAAATGATTTCTTTGGAAGAAACTGCGCCCAACCAATTTATTTTTCCATCCAGTTCAGATTGACTTCATTTCATTTTACTAGTACATGTATTGTTCGGACAGTAATAGCGAAGATCTCAAATTCCGTAATTGTTATAGCATAGTACAGCTAACTTGAACATGTAGTTTAATACCAGGGCGGCCAGGCGGTCTACGGCATTTGCCGGGCAGGCTTGACATGAAAAAGAC
The DNA here is from genome assembly GCA_000226015.1 of Mnemiopsis leidyi. Lineage (NCBI taxonomy): Eukaryota > Metazoa > Ctenophora > Tentaculata > Lobata > Bolinopsidae > Mnemiopsis > Mnemiopsis leidyi. Next base: position 45,558 of record JH153732.1, on the reverse strand, counting down.
AGATCATTGCTATCTCAAATGACATATAGCAAGTATTCGCATGAGCAAAAGAATATAAATAGCACCAGCAAGAAGTTACTTGAAACTTTGGCGCAGTTGTCGTTTTGAAAATCTTACCAGACACTAGACAGATCAGATCAGATCATCGATTAAGTACCCTGTTTACGTGTGAGAACTGAATTTTTGTGGGCGCAGTTTTCGGTAGGCCTTTCCCCCAAATGCAAGAATGGTAAAATTTCTGCTATTCTTTAAAACTATAATTCTAATAAATTATGGCCTATTTCGCCAATACTTTGAAATCTAAAATCTCGGCGCAGGAAGCTTTATGAACATAGTGATGGCTAACTCTCAGAACCTAGGTAGAAAATTGAGAAGCAATGGCGAATTCTGATTGGGTATCTGATTTTCAAACAAACTTAGTAAAGAGACGCTCACTTTGGACAAGAAGTTAATGGGAATTGATGCTTGCAAATGGGGTCTGCTCTACGCAAGTTTCATAAGACACAGACCTTCATTTCAGTCAATCAAATCTTGTTACGTTATTTTTCAGCAGTGCCCTGCCGATTACAATGACACCTGTACTGATTTTCATGGTCCTGGCTGTACTCCAGTTTGACTTGGTCACCTCTCAAGAACACGCTACTGGAGGCAAGTAAATAGTTTTCCTGTGTTATTCAACATCACTCGCATCTACGTACCTATTAGGTACATTCAAACACTAGCTCTAGGAAATAACTCTCAATTCTAGATTAAAGTACTCCCCTTATCCCTAACGCTTCGAGCAATCCGCATATAACTCAGGCATGTAAACTATCATATTTGTATAAAGAGAAAGAGTACAGGAGAAAACTGCAGAACTCATATCCATCCTCTCAGAGATAGAGCCACAGCCAATCCGACCTATATTTGTATTCTCCGCGGACGATTTCCAATGGATCTCAAGTGAAGACACGTTGGATGGTGATATACAGACTTATTCTTCAATCTTGCCTATCAATGGCCAACAGTGGATAACGTATCTATTACCGGTTAGTGATGTCTGATTACTCGTATTTTAAATGCAGATGTAGCCTTTAATTGGGTTATTGGTAATTGTGAGAAACAATGCTAGATAGATATTATCTTACCAGAGTACATAATTGTCACGTTTATGTATTTAAATAGTAGGTCATGTTTATTATAGAGGGTTCACAAATTTCGTTTGCATCCCGCAATGGGGTTGCTCCATTCCGATTGGCCGTACCTGACTTCTAATTGGTTAATCGCTGTCACATGATATAATAAAAACAATTGTGAGCCCTCCCCAAAATTAATGATTAATTTGATATAGCCTCTAAATCTCCGCAGATGGGGTCCTTGGTCGAAACAGTGACAATAACACCACCAGTCAGAAACACTGAAACTAATCCTATCATAGATACCTCGCTGGAAAACCTTTTTTATCAGGAGTATGAAGTGTACATGCAGATGAGAAACGGCTCGATGGCAACTCAGCGATGGGAGGAACCTGGAAATTCGAGCACTATCATGGATCATCCTTGTGAGGAGTCGGATACCCGAAATCTATTCTACTGTGGAAGTTCTCAAGATTCCTCCTACGCCACGGCAATAGTTGTAAAACCAAAACGGGACGGAGATCAACTTCTGGAGGTAGCAGAGATCAACATTTTGGGGCGTGAGGACCTAGAGGAAATTATAAGCTGGGAGGTTGAAATGGAAAAACTTGATTTCATAGGTCCAGACGAGGTTATCACTTTTGAAATGGGAAGAAGACCGGACACTTACGTTCTTGTCCTCAGAGAGAAAGTTCAATATTTCACTTCGGAAACATTTCAACTTGATCACAGTTTACTTATGAATTTTAAACAAATGGAAAATGATCTTGGACTATTTGAAAGCCATCAAGTAAACTTGATTTTGCATGTAGATTCTGGTATAATGTTGGAGGGTTGCCGATCTGACAGAATTATAAACTTCACAAACACAGAAAGTGTATGCAATGGAACGAAAACCATCCACCAATATAACACATGGGTTTTCCAATTTAATGACGCTTTTATAAGGATTTCCTGTGATGGTGTGACCATGCTAGAGGCTAATTGGCAAGACTTGTGTGATGAATACAGTGAAGACTATACCTTTTTTCATTTCTCACAAGAGCTAGTAAACACAGACTCATTGATAATTGGACCAGCATCAAGCATTATGAGTGTAGAAAGGCACAACTTGGAGTTTTACAGCCATAACCAAGGTGATGAGAAGGACTTGAAGAAAGTTTGTTATGACAGGGAATTAGATATTTTGGAGAAGTGCCAACATGAATACTTATTGTTCGATGGGGGTGCGGGCGATCACACTGATTTTCTTCATCAAAAAATCATGGAAGAGTTTTATTCGTCTGCCAATTACCAGGCTCTGATAAACAAGATCAAGCAAGAGGTCCAAAAAGAGGATGAAGAAAACTATCTAGCAAGTGAAGAGTATCCTTTACATCTGGAGGAAATGTTTGACATTTACATTAACTCTCTTGAGGGAGCAGAACAGCTAAAACAAAAGAAAAATGAGATGGTAAGAGAAGCACAGAAAACAGCAAACGATGACAAATATAAAGCGATTAAGAGCAGATATGCACAAGCTAGGAAATTTTACGGGAAAATGCTGGCAATAATAGTTGGGGAGATAAGGGGAACCTATGAAAACTCCTTCGATATAACAAACTTGATAACATTGCTAGGAGAACTGAACGAGAATATCATGCCAAAACCTACTGAACCATCTAGTGAGGCGTCTACTCCGCTAACAGAATATCCGACTCAAGAACATTCTACTCCAATGCAAAATTATGAAATCATCTTAAAAAGTAGCACCGATGTTCCAGAGGCTTCTGAAACTAACTGGGAAGTTATTGAACAATTCATCATGAAGTACGAGCTACCAGTTACAGAAGAGGACTTAGAAGAATACGTTGATGATACGTTCTACTTTGATTATAACGCCGGGCCAAGATTTCAATTTTAAAAGGTGAACACCCAGTTTTAATTTTTTAATTAAACCACTTGTCAATTGTGCCAACAATACTGCTTTAAGGTTGATACCGACGTTACTGCTATTTACAAACACCTATGTTCAGATATCTTAACCTAGACATGTGCAAGTAGGTTTTTTCATATTAAAAATGATAATAATAATTGTACGATTTGTTATACATAAATTAAAGCTCTAAGAAACAGATAGTTAAAAACATCAATGTCCCCTTATATCTTTCTTAAAAAGTTACATATTTAGCAAACTTCTCCAATTTATCCTGAGCCATTAACGTTAGATATTTTAAATCATTCAATTTATTCGCCGAAAATTTTCGAACACTGAGGTCTAGTAATATCAGTGAGAAAAGGTTTGACAACATGGCCCTTGCAACTGTAAGGTGTTAACAGCACAGACAGCGACGAATGGGCCAGACCATCTGTAGGCCCACGCAGTATCCTAGCATCCTCTACCGACTACCAGCCACTCGCATTGACAATGGCTCGGCATTGCAGCGTTTATACAAGTTTTAGTTGGAAATGTGGTGGGGATACTTGTAATCCAAAGTTGATCGTAGATGACGCGACGTCTAGGAGTAATGTACAGCAATTTTTGAAACTGTTTTAAAGTTTAAAACATTTTGCTCAGCGGTGTAAAACACTTACTGAGTATAGTAGTTTAAGGTGTTAGGTAAAGTCCAAGGTTAAAAACGATCACAGTGGAAAACGATCCTATACTCCACGAAACTATGATGAAAGTTTATTTTATTCCTGATGTCGCAATTGTAACAAAAACGTTTTAAAATTTTCCCTGCAAATATGGGCAGTATCTGACGTTGTGAGTGTTGTGGGTAGATAGTTGAAAACTTTAGGACCAATACTGTATTGCTAAGACGTCTTCGACTTGATGCTGACATGAATTGTGGAACAATAAGCTTGACTGTGTGACCATGGTGACCAATATTGAAAGATGTCCTTTATGAAATCTGGATAAAGTCCATAATTGACAGATTTGTATGCAAAAAGAGCAAACTTGAAAGCAATTCTCTTCGCGACTTAGATTTACATCAACATTTTTATATTTGTATTTATTGGCTGCAGCATTTTGTGTCAGGTGTAATTGATTTGGGAGTTGTCCAGTAATACCAAAGTAAATTCCGTTACAGTAATCCAAGCAGGAAACAACAAAGCAGGTAACCATTTTGAATATGTTGCAATGTTATCGCTGCCTTATCGCATCCTAGTTTCCTGTTTGGTACACCGTTACACACACGACTTGTACACAGTATACAGTTTAATGTGTACTATGCAGCGTTCTACAAACAGACTCTTATCGCCTCTCAGGGACTTTCAGATTGGAACTCATTTTAATTTTAAGATTTATGATCAAGACGAAAAGTAACATTTTGACGAAATTTGTCGTGACATATACGTAAAGAAGCACGATGAGATAAGATCAGTATTTTTTACAAGAGAAATGTATCAAAGGTCTCAGTCTGCCTCTGGCTTGAAAGTGTCTTCGGTTTCTTGGAGCAGTTTTGCATTCCTATTTTGTACGAAGCTATGAACAGAACCGAATTCTCAGAAAACGATTATTGACCTACAATATATAGAAACCTGCTAGAGAGACTGAAAAATACCCGTAAAGCGGAACCTGACAAGTTCTTTGTTATAAGGAACAGTAAAGTGGTCAGGATTTCTGAGGACAATCGTTTAGCCCCAAGGGTAGATTCTTGAGTTGAGATTTCACAATTACTCATTTTATTTTATTGAATTTATTGAATGTAAATGCTATAAAATTAACAGTATACAGGTGAATATTAATTCGCTATAAATTTAATACCAAATTTTCTTTATCTCGTTATTATAATTTAGTTAAACAAATATTGAAATTGTTCAGACTATCTACAGCTATCTACAACTATGAGTGTTGCTAAGTCCCAAGATATATCTGAAGGCTTAAACCCAATCTCACCTGAACCACATCTCCCTTACGGTTTTTCTCTCCTCTGAATTGCTTGGCATACTTCAGTATGAACTTGTATGGATGAATTATGTTAAAATCGAACTTCACAGTCTGAAATGAATTTTATGTGAGCTGATCACTTATCTTCGTCTGACTATCTTGTCTGACCTGCCTTTTGCCAGACATTTCTAAAAGTATACGTAAATAGATTGTTAAAAGTTTAGAAAACGTGCAATGATCAACGACCAGCAATCTTGTTCGAAAATTTCTTAATTCCCGATTATGCACAACTACGTTTTATTTAACTAGTCTCTTATACCCTCAAATATTCATTATTCTCATAAACATTACTCACTGACCTGCAAAAGAATTTTTTCATAGATGAGCATTTCATCAACAGGGTTCAGAGCAAATGCTGTAAACTGCTCTTTACCCAACAGATTTTTAGCTGTCCGCACAATATCTTTACTAAGTTTGGGGGTTTCTTCAACTTTACCAGCTAGAAACAGACAGGAGGCAGCCATCACCCACCTGAGGGAGTTCAGGTAACTTTAAACTGTTCAGGTAACACCGCTGTTCTTGCAATAAAGCTTATTAGCTTAGAATGTGGACAGTTTTATAATATAGTTTTATAATATTACAACACTGCAAAAAATTGATTAATTGATCTCAATAGTTAGAGGGTAAGGTACTGAATTTTAATTTTAATTTCAAAATTTGCACAGCAACATCTGTAAAAAAATCATAAATGTAACGAGTGAATCCTTTAAGTAGATGTATGTGACAAACAAATTAGTCAGTTATAAATTCAATAAGATTCCAATCATTCAGATAGAGGTTCTGCCCTCTTCCCTGAAACTACCTGTTGAATTTTTCGAAAGAGTGAAACATGAAGAATCTGTGAAAAAACACACAGCCAGTTGCCATGGTGTCATGTGTTAGCCGAAGTTCTTTAACAGCAGCCTGTATAAACTTTGCACCTGAAAACGAATAAAGAATTTTGACAAACTTGAAGTATATTCGGTATCTACTTAGGCCTAGGTATGCATAGCAAATAAGTTTAGGGCATGCTTAACTTCAGTGTTGTTGTGGTGCTATTTTGCTCTGTCTACTTAGTAAGTTTATTAGGCTCAAGGTATGAAACGCTGACAATTTACAGTTAAAGCTCCAATGCAGCTGATCCTTTACTTTGAAGGAAGTTTTACATCACAAGTTTATATCACAAATTATTAAACTTGCTACAGTATATTACAATATTAAACAGAAGAATAAATTGGAATTGTGATAAGTAACAAACCCTCTTTACGGTAGCGTATTTCAGTAAGATAGTCGACCCCATCACTCTGACTTGGAGTCTGGCGCAACTTCTTTTTATCAAACATCCATTTATTCAACATTTTCTAGGAAATCTGAGATGATTATATAAAGGTAGCAAAATTAGTTTAAGTCGAATTCTTCCTTTGCTTACCTAATGAATAGGACCATTATCGTAGCTGACAAAACTTAATTATTTGTAATATAGTATTTAAGAGTATTTAAAACAGTTTTAATCCTTTCAACAACTACTGTATCAAAAGTATTAAACGTTTTAATACTTTCAACAGCTACTATATTACAAATAATTTGAGTTGTGTCTACTATGATTAACAAAATTAGAAAGAAAGCCATTAACTACACCTCATCTGGCTTACTACACAGTAGAAAAACTTACCACAACTTTTTAAGAGCTTATCAGCTGGGTCATAATGCAAGTGTGAAAATAATATTTTAGTTAGGCTTAGGTAAAAAACTGCTTACTGATTATTGATTTTACAATAAAAACAACATTGCATGAAGATCTTAAATATGTTTTATTTTCAGTAAAAATTGCACCAATAAGTAAAATACTCAAAAAAATCAAGTTGGCTAACAAAATTGGCTATGTGTAAATGTAAAATTTGTAATTGTTGTAAAACAGCAAAGACAGCAGACAAAATTTACAAATACTAACATATTATCTAATAGCTGCAGCATACAATTTATTTAATTCATACTGTACAGTCAAAACTGTGATTTGTATTTTTGTGGGCAAAAAACCACCTATCAACTAGGGTATCCTATACATAAAATTACAAAAATTACATTGCATGGATAAGCTTGAGACCATTTCATCAGACTCAACAGAAAAAAGTGGAGTATGGTGGCAGGAGTTGGAGTGCATATCAGCTGCAACAGCTAGTGATGCACCTACTTGGCTCAAGGTAAGGCCTCTCTGACCATAGAGATTTATTCCGCAATTGCAAACGATGTTTTGACCTGATACAAATAGGTTATCTTTTTGACAAATAGGACAAATTATATTCTCTTTGTATTGAGAGTTGATCATATCATCCACAAATGCCTCGCCCATATCAAAATGAGCTTGTTCAACCAAAAGTTCTTGTTTTATTTCTTCCATTAAGATATGAACCTCATCTGAATTTTCTAGAATATCCTGATCAACGAAACCCAACTCCCGAGTTAGTGAAATGAATTGGGACTGAAGAATGTCATTGATTATTGACTCATCATCTAGAGCCATAGATCGCATACGATTAAGCATGGACTGTCTTCTCATTTTTACTTCAACTCTGCATTTATCCTTGAGAGCACTCTTCCAATTAGGACTTCGGCTTTTGTAGAGAGATTCTCGCAGATTACTCCTTTTGGGAGAGTATTCACTTGACATTGACATAACTTTTCACCTGGTGTGGCATCACATGTTAACCCACAAAATTGTGAATACTTTAACTTTAAAATTATTCAACTTCATTATTGAAGCTTTTCTTAGACTTTTAACTAATATTTTAATCAAATCAAAAACAATGTGTTTTGGCATGCTGTAATTTCTGCCTTAAACAGTATGCTGGTAAAATTAGTACTTTAAACTAGTCTTACAGGCAATATGGATGATGGAGCACATGGAAAATGTTACTTTTGATGAGACTGATAAAGCCACTTTGGCTGTGCACATAAAAGAAGAAGATTTGGGACCTGCTTTTACTTCACACGGCCAATGTTCACTCAAAATTTATGTAAATATACAGTATTATGTCAAATATAATAACAAATCTTAAAATCTTAATAACTATCATTAAAAGTAAAAGTTAAACATTGATAGAATATGTAGATAAACAAAGTTGGGTTCTAACTATTTACTGAATGTTGAAACGTATGCAGATACGTTCATTTTACACGCTTTCTGTAAGTAAAACAGTAACATCGTTGGTCAGAAAGTAGATGAGGAAGTTGTGCACGGTTTATCAGCTCTGCGTGGCAGTGAAAAGTTTGCGATAACTCGGTGTTTACCATAATTGTGCTATGCTAGCACAAAGTTTGCTTTACTCCAACTTAGGCAGGTTTGCTCTCGTATTTGTACTTCTAGTAAGTACCTGTTTACAGTCGCCTTGAAAGAATTTGTAAATTTTTCCTGTAGATTTGTCGACGGAGCTATTTTTGTCCTATTAACTGCGTTCACTGTTGAATTATACAGTTTAGGGCCGATGTAATTCAGGCTTTTGTCTGTTGACTTTAGCGATTATATGGGATTTCAAAATATTCTGGTTCTCACCTCGGAGCAGTTTTATCAACTCGATTAAACATACTAATTATATAGGCCGGAGCGAATTTGAGATATTAACTTTGTGCATTTAAGACAGACATTAAAGACAGGCAGCATTTAGCTATCAAGTTAGGAAGAGGATGGTTTTCATACTGTAGAATAATTAACCGTAGAAACAATTTACTCTGGTATACAATCAAAGTTACATAAAGGCCATTCTTGTGAACATAGTACAGACTCTGTTCTATTAAAAGAAAAAAGTGTACTTTTATATCTAATCATCATAAGTCTAAGATCCTAGCAAAGGATAACGCTTAATAATGAAACACAGATCAAGTTGAATAATCTTCATAAGTTTTACAAAATGTTGGAAGAAAATTACCTACTAGAACTTCTGTCCAGTGTACACTTCATCTTTATCGAATTATTGAGAACTGGCAAGTTTCAAAGAAATTAAAACTATGAATTAGACCTCTAAGCCTCCTTTATTGGATGTCAATGAGCTATTGAGCTCAAAAATCAATGGCTCAAAAATCAATAGCAACCTCAAATATTGGAGAAGGTAGTTCATGAGGATCAGAAGTTCAGAAAAACACAAAATTTTATTTTTAGCTTTATGAATTTTGACAAGATTATATCCGTCTACCGTTTTAGCTGCGTGAGTCGGTTATCACCGCAAAAATATGAATGTGGTTTCAAGTGGGGAGGGGGCCTTTTTCAGGTCCTCATTTCGATGAGCAAGCTTGACTCCCAAAGGTGTGCAACCACAACATTTTCAGCTTTAAGTATTAATGATAAAACAACTAAAAATAACTCACTCACCGTGTTAACTGACTTTGTCTGACATGACCCTCATTCGAAAATAAAATTACGGGAGGGTGTGCGCTGCTGTACAAGGTCACGCTTCTTGACGAGATTATATCCGTCTAACGTTATATCCGTCTAACGTTCTAACGAAACGTTCAGCTTTAGCTGCGTGAGTCGGTATCACCGCGACAACACGCTCCCGGATAAAATTTTAAAATTTTTTTGAAAAGGGTCATAACGTGAAACAAATTCGAACAAACTCAAACAACTGGTTAGGCTAGGTGAAACGCGACCGTACGTTATGAACTTGCTGAAGCTAAACCAGTATAGCCCATACGTGTCATGCGCGAGCTGTTGACATGGACAAGATGATATCCGTCTTATACTCATTACTCTTATACGTTCCTCGCCAGGAGAGCAGCAAGCTGCGAGCCGCGCGCGAGTCAGCCAGGTAACACCTCGACAACGCGAGGCTGGCGCAGGCGACCGACCTGTCCGATTTTGGAGCCGCGCGCACACACGCGTGGGCTATACTGGTTTAGCAAGTTATTGTAGGTTGATAACCTACTATCGCGGCCATCTGCATCACGCGCTCTCACGCATTTCAGGCCTGGCGAAATTCTAGACTGTAGACGCGCATCGCCCGTTGAGCAAGTTATCAACCTACAAGTACAGAGCTGCGCGCGCGAGTCGTGTTTAACTTTCAATTTAATATCCAATTCCAATCTCGTGAACAAAGAAACAGTTTCTACTTTTGCGACTATAAGTATAACTTTTGTATAGGAATTCTAGTCAGGAAATACCACTACAGATGAACTGTTAACTGTACTTCTGAAAATATTTTTTGCTTTGCTAAATAGGTAGAATGAAACAGAACTTAATGAAGTAATAAAAACTGTTCGTTCCGTAACCGAGTTACACAACATTGAACATTTACACTCGTCAAAACATTGAACAATGTCAACATTGATATTTTGAACGATAAACCTTTGGCTTAACAATGCATTTTCGGTTTGAATTTTCCTTCGAAACGGAAAACTTTGTGCAACTACAAGCCAATTAGAATTTTACTGAAAACATTAAAATCATCTTCTCCAAAATTTTCTCTTTATGAAATATCAAACTCCAGAAGATAGTTATATCTCTAGTTTTACGTTTGAGCTGACCGAAGCTTGGGTCAATATGACTTTTCTAATTCTATGTAAATCGACGGAGACCACCACGGCTATCCCAATAGTTTATCATGTTTGATGTAATCTTAAATCACTAGTAGCATTGATAATGCCTCCCTGGTTACTGTTCTATCATGGGTTATTGTATTTGTAAACAGGGGATCTGATAGCCATAAGCCATAGTATAAAGCCAACTATGCTATGGAAGTTAATATCTAAAGCAGCAGGAGACGATTAGCTTCCATTATTATGTATAACTAGTACATGATCAGCGTTTGCAAACAGGCTAAAAGCAATCTTGAAAAATACTTTAAATAACCCTAAAAAATTCTTGCGTCCAATACAAAACTTGAGTGAAAATCGCAGTTTTAAACTAGAAACTGCAACCCACAAATTCATTATTTATCCGCACTTATGAACAATGCGTATCAAATAAAAACTTAAGTTTTCACATCTTCGTGACAGTTTTTAAATTTTGTTTAAATTAAAACATTAAAAGATAAATAAAATATCAAATTCACGCTGTCCGAGAGGACAAGCCGGGAGGCACGTGACACTTCAAACCTCGACAAATTTCACGCGACAGCCACTAACGGGGCCCTCAACTCCCTGTATATAATCTGACATTAAGAAAACGCTCCCGCGGTGAAAGAGAGAGAAAGTCGCACAGATGCGAATTTGTGCGACCCAAAACGTGACGGGCATCAGACTCCGTCCAGCCAGGGGTGTTTCAGAGCCTCAGCAGCTGAGATGCGCTTTTCGTGGTTCAGATCTAACATTGGAACGAGAAAGTCGGCGAAAATAGCGGCTTCGTCCTGAAATTTGTTGAATGTAGAGTTTTGAAGATCACTACAGAGAGGTGTTAGGAGGATTGTGACAAATTGTATTTTCACAGGAATTGAAGAAGACCTAGAAAATAACATTTTTGCACATTTGCACACATTCAAAACAGATCGGTTATACCTATGTCAAAAGTAAACATTCTAGCTCAAAATTGTAAAAAATGTTAATCTAAAAAAATCTACTTACTTCGACCCAATCGTATTTCTCAATAAGAACATCCTTCAAACACCATGGTCTAAGATCCTTTATGTGTCTAAGTTCGTTTCTCTTAGTGAAGAACTCTTTGCTATATTTTCCCTTGTCAACCAAATGTTTTGGTATTGGTCCAAGCAGCTCTATTATATGTGCCAGATGATCTGAGGACGTTGATTGTAAAATTCAAAGAGTCCTTTATGATACTTTAACTTAAATACAACGCAATTCTTATTAATAAATTATTTTTCGAAAGGCAACATAAAAACTTGTTTATCAGCCCTAATCAGGGATGTTTGCCGATAAAAAAGCATTGAAAACATTAAAAGAAATACTATCGACAAAAATTTTGAAAAACCGACCACTTTTCAAAATTTAACAGGAATAAGGTAAACACGTCATTAAGGCAGTTAAAATCAACTAAGACATGTACCTTCGTCTCTGCTGTAGTTTGAGCCACTGTGGGGATCAAACAAATATTCACCACATGCCAGCTCGAATACCATGCATGCCATACTCCAAATATCTGCTGATGTGTTGTAACCGATGCCTGTAGTGGGAGAAGGAGGGTTTAAGTTTTTTTCGTATGACTAAAAAATTATTTGGCCGCGTCTTCGTTATTTAAGTTCAGTGATGATGATCGTAAATATTTCGACAAGTCACTGTCAAGGCTTCTTGCACACTGGAAATTCCTAGAGACTTGTTTTATGAAATTAAAATTGATTTTACTCTCGATAATTTTAGATCTGATGCCTTCAATTTTTTTCAAGGTAACATTGTATATTACTCATAACATTGAAAGTACATTATCGAAATTAGGGGGGGGGGGGGGTAAGATGACCACGATTTTTTGACCATTTGGCCTACGTCCGGGTGTCATGGTCAAATGGTCAAAAATTTTTGACCATGACCATGGC
>JH153732.1:17350-33048 GCA_000226015.1 Mnemiopsis leidyi | reverse complement strand
CCCCCCCCCAAATTATACATCTTGTTCTCGACTTTATAACACGCACAAGCCCAGCACTGCTCCATATCAAGTTTTGGCATATGGAATGAACGTGAAGTTCCACTGCACTTGGAGAATAGAAACATGCGGTTTACAAACACCGACATGGCACGCTGGGAACGACAACATTCGTAGTCATTTTCTCTAGAATGTCAGGCTTGCCCCGGCTGGTTCTTGCCGGTTAAAAGGGACGGACATACTAAGATTTTCTGTTTCGAGAGGGAACTATCCACCAAGTTCTCTTCGCAGATCTCACAGTAGACGTGTTGGCCGGTAGTTCTGGGGAGGGGCTGCACCTCCCCCCCCCACCCCCATGTGCGATCAACGTCACATTGGTGCGTTTTTCTCATTGATACTGATTGACACTAGATTTCTGCTTGATATGGCATAGATAGTGCTTGAAAGACGTATTGACTTTCTATTTTTCGTAAAAATGTTAAATTAATGAACAAAATGTTAGCACGAAAATATCCGAGGAGCAAAATTGAGACTGGGTTGCGATTGATATGGCAAAATTCATATTGGGTACTTTAAATTTTGATAACATTTTTAAATTATCTTCAACACAACTTTGCAATTTTTTCTCAAATATCTTAATAATTAAAAAACAGTCCCAAACGCGTTTAACGTTCACGAAATACCTTTTCTTTTGAAATAATTGTCTAAGAATGTAACCTTAATTATCTTTTAACAATTACGTTCAGCTTAACTTAACAGCTAAGACAAATAAAGAAAAGTTGTTTAAAATCTATAACAATTGATAAGACAGTAAATCACTTACCCAAAAGAACTTCGACTGATCGGTACTGTCGAGTCTGGATATCCTCAGAGTAATGATGATCGATCCAGCAAGCGTTCCCAAGATCTGCTATCTTTACGTTTATTTCCTCTGAAAATTTCATGGTTAGGGATGTTTAGCAATGAGGAAAAAGTTTGGTCACGTGTTGAATGTACGTCATGGATTTACAGATTCTAAGTTTGTAAGTAGGTTTTGAGATTAAATCGAGTAAATTGAATTCAACAGTAAAAAAACATTTCACAAACCTAAACATCCATTTTCTGGAGCGTCAGGTTTATTCTCAATCTTCTGATTTAAGTTCTCTTCTTTGTTGTTCTCTTTGCCGTCCGGGTCCTTATCGTTAGGTGCCCTATTCTCCTCATTCTCTATCGTCTATAAGGGATAAAGTTAAGAACGAAGTGTATGCAGTTGCAGCATAGGAGAATCACCTACAGCTAAAGGAAATTTAAATGAAATTGCAATTTAATGCTGTAAGGCAAAAGTAATATTGTTCTTAGAGAAAAAGAACATCCGACGAAAATTCAATAAGCACAAGACGTCTGATGTGAGAGTTTAACTGAATGTTTAATTAAACTCGGCTCAAACTTGAGTCTTGAAGTTTGTGCTATCTATCGTGATTCGTGATAAAATTTGTCAACTCCTCACCTGCTGCTGATTGTCGACATCATCACTTTCCTTCTCATCCTGCCCTTCCTTCTCATCCTCCTCCTCCTTCTTCTTCGTCTCTGACTTCATATTGTCCTCTGCTATGACGTCATCATACTTATCTATATTATCGGCAGGTTGAGCGTTGTTGTCTTCAAATACTTCCGTCTCTTCTGCTGTGTTCTGCTCCTCATCCGTTGGCATGGCCTTGTCGTGGGATTTACTACCGTTACATTTTTCGTGTTGTTCTTCGTTCTGAGAAAAGTGGGGCTCGTTGAAGAAGTGCAATGCAATGAAAAACTTAATCTCAAACAGAAATTCAAGGACTTGAAAAAAAAACAATTTGATCAGGCTAGAAAACTTACGGACCATATTTTTCTCGTTGTCAGGGCTGCTAACGCTGATCAGCTTGTTGTCCTCCGTAGACATGTCAGATGCTACACTCTCAGCTCTACCGTTCTTCTCTGGTGCTCCAGCCTGAGTGATAACGTACTCAGATAACAGACTAGGTTCAGGACATTGTTACCCTAAACGTCAGCCTGAGTGATAACCTACTCAGATCACAGACTAGGTTCAGGAAATTGTTACCCTAAACGTCAGCCTGAGTGATAACGGACTCAGATCACAGACTAGGTTCAGGACGTTGTTACCCTAAACGTCAGCCTTAGTGATAACGGACTCAGATCACAGACTAGGTTGAGGACGTTTTTACCCTAAACGTCATCAACTTTTTAGTTTCGTTTAGTATTTCGTTAATGATTAGGACTTGGTAATAGCAGCATGGACAATTTTCCCTGGGCCACCTTCAGTGCCGCAATTGGTTATAACTATTTTCTCAAATGTTCGTGTTCATTATAAAGGGGGGAGAGTGCTCCCCTTGTTTTTAAATAGATATTTTATGATAATTAAATATTAAATTAACTGATTAAATTAATTGTTTAATAGTAGTGTTTAAGTATTAAAACTAATTCATTCATTGAAAAACGAGCTTAAATAGTTCAATAGAAAATAATCCTTGTGTTTTATCTATGCTATGGCAGCTCACGTTACTTATTAATGTGAAAGTAATTAGATGAGTAGGAAATTTGCAGTTTGTACTGCCTAATTACAGCTTATGTTATACTGTTTAGATTTTGACTGCCAAAATGTTAAGAAAAAATGTCAGCAGGATGAAATTTATAATTAATGACATCACAACTTTAACACATTTGTCATTTCCGTTGCTTTGTCACTCCTCTAAAGTCTGCCCTCTACAATCGGTTTGCTTAATTTTTACTACTAGCATTTTATCCATGTTAGAAATTTCTTCCATAATGACCTTGTAAGCAAAAACCCCATTTTCTTTCTGGTAGGGAAAAAAGAAAAACTATTATTTCATCTCGCTCGCCGATACAAACATAGATCGAATGACAAATTTTGAAAGTCTATAAGTGGTAAGACCTCGTTTTAACTACATTAAGCTATGAACATAAACTATACTACTATCAATGGCTAAAACAATTTGACTGAAACAAAAGTCTTTCTCTAGAAAGTAAAATCTACCTTCTCATCTTACCTTCAGAAAGCAACACTGCCCTAGTTTTGAATAAACATTTTATAAAAAAATTGCAACTTTTAGTCTTATAATTATTAAAATTAGTTAAATTTGGTTGTATTTGCTTAGAATGTCGTCATTTGACGGTAGTATTATCAGCAATTCCTGCTTCACAGACCAGCCGTAAATTTGGCTGTCGACTAAAGACGAAAAAAATTAGACTGTCTTACTAATCTAGAGAAACCTTGCTGGATTCTATTCTCTTACCGCACTTGCTTTCTTTAACTTCTTCTTTAACTTTTTCTTCTGATTTTTCGTAAGTTTTACTCCTTCCTTTTGCAGACCCTCCACTTTCACAGGCGCTGTAAAACATAAATTAGTACGAGATTAAGATCTTTGTAGTACATTATAAAGCAAAAAACAGTGCCTTCTAGCTTCTGATTGGTCGAAATGTGAGACCTCTTCCCAAAAGTACCTTCTCAATTAGGCTAGATAAAAAACTGATCTAGTGGGACTGACGGGTACAGAAAAGTAAAATTACAAATTTCAACTACTTTTCCATCCGTCCAGAAGTCTCAATTTCACTGTGACGATTTTAAAACTTGCGATCAATAATCCACAAACCAACCTCAGTTGAACTGAGGGTAAAACCTCAAACAGTACCTTGTTTTCGTTCGCGAAGATGTCTAGGTAGGTTGGCTCTGAACTTAGGATCGTCCTGAGCTCCAGCAGCAGCCCACTGTTTCACAACACCCTCGTTCACGGTCAACATCACGTTCTCCGGCTTTATGTCAGTGTGGATTATACCACACACCGTGTGTAGGTAGTCTAATCCTAGTAACACCTGAGTGTTTGTTTGTTTGTTTTTTGTTAGCATAGATAGTCTAATCCTAGTAACACTTGAGTGTTTGTTTGTTTGTTTGTTCGTTTGTTGTTAGTAGAGATAGTCAAATCCCAGTAACATCTGAGTGTTTGTTTATTTTTTTGTTTGTTTATCATCTGCTTTATTCATTTGTTTATTTATTTGTTCAATTATTTGTTTGTCAATTTGTTTGTTTGTTTGTTTTCTATTCATTTGTTTGTTTATTTGTTAATGTTTTTGATTGTTTATTTGCATGTTTGTTCGACTGTTGTAAGCAATTTTATTAATTACGATATCAGATATGCTTCTAAAAGATACTAACACTTGAGGCTTGCGTCAATATATACACTGCTTTTTAGTGATTTTTAAAAATTTACCAGTTTGGCGCTTTTTGGTGATATTAAAAAGTTACCTGTTTGGTGATCCGTTTCACTAGAGCTGTGTCCATACCCCGGTAGTTACTTCTGATGATCAGTTTTAACAAGTTGTCTCCAAGAACCTGGAACAATGACGTCACTATTATATCGACTAACGGTAAATAAGAAAATCAATAAGACAAAATAACAATATTTATCGTAGAATTGTAGAGAGCATAAGCATGATAAGAAACAATGAAGACTCTTGTTTCAGGGAAAATTTGATTTTCATCTGTCAAGGTTTTATCCCTGTTTTGATGCGACACAAAATCTAGACGGAATCACCTCGAAGACCATGCTGATGTGAGTACCGTGTATACCGACAATTTTGTGGTCGTCTATCATCTGTACCACGTGACTTCGTCCCACGTGGGCGTGGTCACCTTCTCTCACCTGAGTGGAAAAGGGATCTGAATTGTGAATTTATGTCGGGTTGTATTGATAAAGCAAACATAATATCCATTGAGTCCGTGATATGAGTTGCGAGCACATCTTGCTTAGAGTCAGACGACGTTGTACTAATAACAGTTTATCTTAGTTAAATACTTAGTAACATTAGTGAATATCTTACCTACCTTTGTTAACAACTTAATCTCGTCTAGGGCTGTTTCCGTGTACTGCGATGCACTCTTAACAACCTTCACCGCTGTGTACGCTTTTGTTCTGTGGGAAAATTCAGGTTAGTATTGATCTGTAAATCGTTATCACTAACTCCGTCAACACGCTGTTTCTCGCTCTAATCAGGATTAATGAAAAACTGACAAATTGTTCTTACTCTCATCAGACATTAGTGTGATTAGTGTTACGTGTGAAAACTGACGGTAACACGACTCTTGTCCGACAACGGCATTTGTCTGAATTTAGGTACCAAAAATTTACGACATTTGTCCGACAGTGACACTTGTCCGAGTCCGATTTTGAATCTTCAATTACTCATAATTTCATTCTTTAATTACTGAGATGGGTGAACAAATTTGAGAGTTATTTGATTAAGAACGTTAATAAATCAACACATACGATATCATAAAATCTATCGCATAGTCAAACATCCAACAGCTCGCAAATAGTCATAAGTCCAAGATTCTAGTGTACTCGTTGTCGGAAAAATGATACCCATCCGAAACTGACCTTCTATCCCTAGCGAGCCAAACTGTTGAGAAGTGACCCCAGCCGAGTTTCCTTAACACCACGTATCTGCTGTTGTATACGTCTGATATCTTGACAGGGTGGTACCCTCCTGCAGTAGTCAACTTTAAGGAGATATTATAGTCAATTTTAATGGGAGATGATGGTCAACTTTTAGAGGATATTGTAGTCAACTTTTAGGGTATATTGTAGTCAACTTTTAGGGGATATTGTAGTAAACTTTTAGGGGTTATTGTAGTAAACTTTTAGGGGAACTTCTTCAGGGAAATTATGTAGTTAACTTTTGGTGAAATTACAGTAAACTTTTATGGGAGATTATAGTCAACTTTTAAGGGAAGAACCTTTCTTGTAGTCCTCCATATCTTCTTGTTCTTCCTCTGAGTCTTCCACTTCACTGTCATCTTCCTCGAACTCTTCCCTGTAACATACAGTGTTGGTAAACTTGCAACTGAGATTAACAACTTTTGTCATTAGTTCACTAAAGACAGTCGAGTGAAGTTATAAGATTGTTAACCACCACCCAATCTGCTGCATTGTCTGCATCATCCAACGAATTCAAAACGCCGAGAGAACACGCTTGTATTAATATTTATAATGTACAATATCATGAAATGAAATCATTTTACCTAACGACAGAAATTTTCAAAACTGACGCATTTTCTATCATTCTCATACCAACACATATCAACAAAATAACATTCTCTTATCTTTGACTTGATCTACATCAAATCGATCGGACGCAAAACCTATGAACCCTAACCTCTAGTGAACAACACACGAACTAACAAACCAACACACACAAACAGACAAACAAATACACACAAACACACACCTACACAACAACACAACTAGCAGTAGTACCCGTCAATGTCAAGACGGTAGAAGCCCACTGAGAGCGGCTCTACAGGGATACACTCCAGCTGCTCCTCAGTCTCAAACACGAAACTCCCTGAGTCAGCTCCAAACAGACTGTCCACATCATACAGGGTGATGTCGTTCAGAGAGAAGCATCTCCTTTCAACCAGCATCAAGACTAGGTAGTTCTTCTGGAATCTTCTCAACTTGAGAACTAGGTTGCTTTTCTTGACTGACTTTCAGAGACCAAGCAGCTTTTTAAACGGTCTCAGAAACTTTAGAGTCTCATAAAATTTGGAGGAGGAGAGTAACGGGTTGTTTGTACCACGTGCAGGTTATCTGTACCACGTGCAGATTATCTGAACCACGTGCAGGTTATCTGTACCACGTGCAGGTTATCTGTACCACGTGCAGGTTATCTGTACCACGTGCAGGTTATCTGTACCACGTGGCAGGTTATCTGTATCACGTGCAGGTTATCTGTACCACGTGCAGGTTATCTGTACCACGTCAGTTCATCGCAACTTTAAGGTCACGTGATATGATGATGGATCAGGGTCACGTCAATGTATACTGGGTGTCGGGCTGCTAAATTTGGGATTATCTATTAGACTAGCAAAGTGTACGTGTAGCGATTCTTTAGTACACATTGAGTAGTTGCCAGATAGCACTTGTACAGCTATAATTTAATTACAAACTACAAATTAATAAATGTTAACAATAACTAAAGTAGACAATACATGCTTTATAACAGGGATGTTAGATAGATATGAAATGATCGTTTCGTTACTATAGGGCTCAAACTCATTGCCTGCTTCGAATTTTAAGACCGAACGTCTTAGACATACTAAACCAAAATAGTCAACAAAAGATTTGACCCTGTAAACGATTTCGACCTAAGAAGGTTACCTTTGAAAATGTCTTCAAACAAAATCAGACAAAAGATAAAACATCAAGCTTCAAAACGGTTCAAAGTAAAATTCGAGGCATTAAACTGCAGTAAACTGCTTGGACGGTTAAATAGTTATATTGCTATCTACACGCCACTGCTGCCTGCTGTAATCAACAAACATTAACAATATATACACTATATAGCCGTGATTATCGCAAGAACAACAGGCAGTATTTTCCATATAGAGGAAATGTATATCTCTGTTCACTGAACATGCGCAAAATGTGCGGTACAAAATTACATGATGTAGCAGATGTACGGTGCAAACAGATGTACGGTGCAAACAGACCGGTTTGAAACCTGGAAGTGCTTATCGGAACTTCCCAGCACCTAGCTGTACCCGGATAAGCTCCGGAGTGTGGTATGCAAATTGCAATTATGTTACACTCCCCAAACTAATGGGATAAATCGGAATATCCAAATAATTAGTCGTTGGGTGTGCACCTTGTGGCATATTATGTACGACGCAGGGATAGCACAGTCCGTGTTTGCAGATATAACGTTAACTAAAATTCCGACAGGATAATCACTGCAAGCAAGCGAGCTGGAAAGTAAACTCTTGAAAGTTGGTACAGTGGTAAGTTATCCGCATGTCACATAAAATGTATATACATATTTTATATGTATAAAATGATTACGGTACGTCCATTCCGGCATGATTATTGCCGTGAGTGTTAGGATTGTTAGATGCTGAAAGTGCGACTTGGATTTAAGACCACAACAATAACACATAAATCTCTTAAATAATTCAGACTCGAACAAACTGACAAATATCGCAGAAAAGCAGAGAACTGTAACAAATAGTAGAGAACTGGCTGCTAGAAAATATTTTACTAAGTCTGTTAATGTTAGAATGTTATAGCTTTGGCTGAAACTAGGTTTAAAACTAGCATGAGCGGTAATAGGGAACCAACAAAGAACTACAGATTACATAGTTATACATACCACAGTGTGACAGATAAATAGGCGTTTCGAATACGGGAGGGTAAGAAATTCTTACTTAGAATGTCAACTGGGAACATCCCAGCAACTAGAAAATACTTTACTGTCTGAAACTGAGGGGAATGAAGCATGTCAGAGGCAACTGTACAAGTAGTTGGTATAAGGTACAACTATAACGGTATTTAACGCAACATTAAGCAAGATGTAAATTGTAAGCAAAATGATGGTCATGTTATTCTTCTATTCTTGTGAACTAATATTTTGAGTTTAACTACTTGTTTTAAAAAACAGGAAAAGTTCAACACTTGAATGTTTTTTATATCGGAGAAAACACAACGTACTGTTCTCCAATCTTCACTACTTTAGGGACCGAACACAGAAAAGATGACGATCTGTCAAGCATGTAGAGTGAGGGAGACAACAAGGACAAGTGTGTGGAGAACAAGCAGACAGTTCAACAATGTTGGGAATTTCAGGGCAACTTCCAGGGAGAACGTGTCTTGTTTAGTGGAGTGAGGGATAATGGTGTACTGTGTATTTACTCAGTCCGTGTACTGTGTACTTACTTTCCAGGGAGAACGTGTCTTGTTTAGTGGAGTGAGGGATAATGGTGTACTGTGTATCTATCCTGAGATTCTAGGTTATAGTTATATGATGTTGAATAAGTCCTTCTAGTTCGTGATCTTGATAGAAACGTTACAATCAAAGAGCTCTAGGGGTAAATGTATATGTGGGCTGAAGAACGAAGTAGATAAAAGTGCAAAACGACGGCAAAGAAGAATCCGACAGTCAATGTTTTTATCAGAAGTCATGGTTTAGGTACAAAGAATGGTATAACACAAATTGCAAATTGCGATATGAATGTGATAGGCCACTGAGATACTACTACAAAGGGAAGTGTAGGAAAGAACTATCAAGCCATTGTCCTAACTACTAACATTAATTGTAGTCAAATTACCAGGACCAGGACTGAAGCAAGTGCCGACAGAAGACAAGTGTACATGTAGTACAGACCCAGTGTAGTGACCCCCCCTCTCCTCTACTCACATGTGCAGATAGCTGGGTATAAGATAATCTCTGATAATGTCAAAATTTATTTAAAAGTACAACCTACAAGTCAAGTGTCATATTATTGATTATTTCGTATTCTTATAGGATATAAATCTCGCAGAGCGGCTAGCACATCACGAAGAGAGTACAGGGCTGTGGGAAAATCCCAGTATTCGACAGAGAATCACAAAATAAATAACAACAGATTGCAGATGCTTGACTTGAATGTCTTGCCCATACTGACGTAACGACGTCAAGATGGACAGAACACTTCGTGTAGAGAAACTATCATCGGCTATCAACACAGCTATACACTAAACACTTGATAAGCCGATTACGTGTACCGTAAATCTGTTGAAAGTCAGGGAAAATTGGTTGCAGTGCCAACAAGGGCTAAAGTCTAGAGTCGATGATGTCATGCATCAGAGCGTGAAAATGTGTAAAAACGTGTAATAACATGGAAAAAACGAATACAATACGTATAGTACAGGAAAGTTTTGAATAAAGTACAGTGGAAGAGGGACAATAAGTTTAGGGCCAGCAAAGATTCGGCATTTTGCCAAAAAATCGACAGAATATGATGTGTGACATTAAATAATCCGACCAGCAGAATTCACGCAATTTTATCTAGACAATGAAAAGTTGGAATATTCACTGTATCGATAAATCAGAATCATTTACAAAGTAGATTCAGGGATAGGAAAAACCACGATCTACAGCATTACTCCATAAGATCACCTACAGATAGCAATGAAATGAAGGAGAATCATATGACCTGAATTATGTACTTACTAATCAGTTCTACAGTACCCAGGATGGTCTTACATGAAAAAGGAGAAATTCAACACCAGCTTCCTAAAGTAGTATCGTATATAGTGTACTCTTCCTTTTTAACATAGCATAGAGTACTGTTACTTCAGGTCAAATACGGGTCGTTATTATACTGTGTCATACTGTTACTATACTGTGTCATAATTTACGTTATTATACTGTGTCATAATTGTAACTAAGCCTGCGCCCATAAGGGAAAGGGGATTCAGGAATGAGTGTTCGTGCATAAGAAATATTTTGATTGTTCAAACATTCTGATTTGTGGAATGAAATAATTGTTCAGGAATGAACAATAGCAATTGCCTAAATGGACGACAAATCTTGGGGAGGAGCCGTTTCTAAAAATTAATTGGTCGTATCTTGCGTCTTATTGGTTAATCCCTGTCACATGATGGAACAAATTTCCGACTCCTCCCTGAGAATTCTGACGTCCATTATATTAAGTGTAAGATCAATATCTATTCTGGTTATTGATAACAACCGATGGATAATAAAACTTCCATTTTCGGATTTTCACTTGTAACAAGAACAATGTCATAATCACAAGTTCGGACGCCTAATATTTGTCAATAATCAGATATCAGTAGGACAACGTGTCACCGTGTCACGTGACAGCGTGACGATCTCCGACATAGCACAAAGAATTACAGTTATGTTGGAGTTGTAGTTCATGGTACTGGTGATAGTAATCAACATCTTTAAATTTCAAGTAACGATTTTCATTTGCGAAGGAAAGTTGAAATTCAAATATAGGTAGTGTAATTCGAAGGGGTTTATATTGATTGTTACAAGAAAAAGACAGATATTGAAGTTTAAAGAGCGAAACGCCTTCAGCAGACCTAGCGTGTCTAATGCATTTAGTAAGTTACTGTTTAAATACTATTAATAGTATGATAATATAAATCGATCTGTCGCAGATGTGCCAGATCAGAAAACGGTAGAACTAGAAGTCGATTTTATTTGACATAATCTTTAAAGAGCAGTCGCTAGTCAGATCTGGTAGAGTGACAGGAAGGTGGCATGTATATATACATATATATACATATATGTACCGAGTAGAGTAATTTCAGGGTCCAAATATGGAGCTGAAGCAGGTATTCGGGGGTGACATATTGACAGACACTTACTGTATGTCAACTTTCGAGTTAGTTTGTTTAAACACTTGGCTTTCTGCAGAATGCAAGTCAGGTGCAGTAACCAATCAGGCAGTAGTTTGGGAACCTTTTTTTTCTGACAGTACGGCACAGACAACATTTATCTGTAGTTAAAGTAAACATATGATAGTCGACAACATGCAGTAATTTATATCAATGTACAATCCTGTACTTGGGTGCTACATTTAGTAAGTTACCCTTGACTCATTGACGCATTAATAATAAATCTTATTTTAACAAAACTTTGTCACAAAATTATTTCACTCACCACAACGCAGAACAACAGCTCGCAAGCGCCCGAAACATGTTGATCAGCTTACGCGTTAGCAATCACGCGTTAGCAGTCACGCATCACAATCACACACTCACTCGGCGTACATAAGTAATCGAGACGATTGTTGCAGTCAAATCGGGCTAAAGTTTTCTGGTCATTCTGAAGGAATTCTTTATTTTCCTTCTTAAAATCCGATCTTGTAGTTGTAGATTACGAAAAGTATAGATAAAAAGAGCCTGCATTTCAAAATTCCTGCGAAAAGTCGCAAATACTACGAAAAGGGGATATTAAATGTCGTTAGAGTTAGGGCGTTCAACGGAACATTTATATAAGAACAATGACATGAACAGTTATCAACGTTGAACACAGTGCAATATCGCAGCTGATGTTATGCGAAAATTTTGGCAATTAACAATTTTGGACAAGTTTAACGCAAGTAAATTTCCCTTTTTGTCTAGTGATAATTACGAACACGCAATGGGGCACCTGAACGACTACAACAACCAAATCAAACTTTGCCAAAATTAAGTCGGTATTAAGTAGGACGCTCAATTAAACGTGAGCTTGGACTCATTAACGTTAATGAGCTGCCCAGCTCTACCAGATACAGTACCGAGACAGATCAGGGATATTGTGGGAAATTTTACCTTTTCAAATTTGTGGAGTTAGGGTAATATCCGGGTAATTATAATGAATGGGATATCATATTATTGCATAAAATGCAGAATAGTCTGGGTCGATTATTCTGTGTTAATCAGGCGAGTTATGTTAACTACCAGACAATCATTTAGGCTGGGTGTACGCGGAAAACAGCGTGTACTACTTTTCTTGAGGATACCTGTGGTATAGCTAATTGTCAATTTTCACAACTAAGATATGCAACTAAAAGATGAACTGCTTTGCTCGCGGGCAACAACGGGCTCAGACGGTAATCGCGAAAATAAGCAAAGTATCATGCTGTTAACTTTGCTTTGTATTGCGAATTAGTTTATCATAGTTCTTAAGAGACGAAATGGCACATGACCAGGATAAGGCAGAACTTAGTCTTCTTTGGGTTGTGACGAGGGATTAGTTCACGATTACAAGTAGTTCGGTTGATATGACACGGTGTGTTTTTTTTCACGATTACTGAGAGTTAAGACGATGTGAAACGGAAACGAGGAGACGGGAAGACACCAGCATGTTTTAAATCAGTTTTAGTTGTGTAGTTTGGCACGGCTTTGTAATGTTGTTAACGTAAATGGCTGATTTGTAACGGCTAAGACCTGGGAGTTTCTCATTTCTCAACTTTAGCAATTAGCCCTGCCAACAAACGATTTGTGCCTATGAAAAATTTTCATTGAAAGTGCGAGGTTTGAGAGAAAAGATGTGCAGCCAAGTATTAAGTGATTCACAATTCACATTTCACATTAATACTTTTCAAAAGAAATCGGTTCGCACTTTAACTTCAAGTCTGGGGACAAATTCTTAACGATGAGTACTGAACGTGCAGCAGATATAAGTTGAAGCGAAAATATCGACTTACTTACTCACAGTTCTCTTAGGTTCTAGAGCATGTGAGTTAAGGAGGGAACATATGGCTGAAGCATCTATATGCCTCACCAAAGGCTTTTAGCAAGGTTAACGAGCATTGCAATTTCTTCCTTATCAAAAAAGGGAAAAATGACAATAGTTAGAACAGAGTTTTTATTCTAACACGTTGAAGTATGCCGTTACAATAAAATTTGACACTTTTTCATTCATTTCTGTTCACTCTGATAATTAGAAATCGGCACACTACTGTTAACACCAAGTTACGTAGTTTATTAAACCCTTCCAATATTCAATACCGAGGATTTTCGAGAGGAAATCTCAAGAAGCAAACTTCGAACCGAAATATAGGAATTTATAGCAACAACAATAAACATCGGAAGTCCCTGAGTCCCGTTATAATCAAAGCAGCAAAGAACTGTTCGTAACATTTGAACAGTTTATTATTCTACTATAGTATACTTCTATATGAGTGGAGAGAAAGTAGAAACCATGGCACTGCTGAACTGTTAATGACGCGTCCAAAATATTCGATTGAGATTATGTATTAACGACCTGTATAACAGTAGCAAGTACATTAAAAGGTCCACGATATTGAGGCTATAAATTCTTAACTAAATACTCGTTATTTGTCTGTATTAAGCGTACACCACAATAAGAGGTCCACATTTCACCAACCGTTTCTGCTTCTCCATGTTTACATCTGGACACTGTGAAGGACAGACAAGAAGGTGTACAAATTTAGTGATGTTAACAGTTCACTTTACCACACACCATCTGCCGTCTAGCTCTTATAAGTAAGTCAGTTCAGAGGTGTATGTGCTATTTTCTATTGTCAGTGTAATGATCAACTCTTTGGGAATACGAGCAATGTCAATAATCATGTGCCCATGTTTCCTTTTGTAGATATTAATATATGATATAACTTAAAATGAATGCTAGAGAGTTAGATCACAGATTCACTATTCAATTCAGTTGTTATTTCAACACTCGCGGCAATAATATATACATATAGCTTTGATGGACCGTACATACGTGCGTGCGCTGCGGAATTTGCGCGCGCATACGCACGAGGAAGGCGCGCAGAAAGTACACAACATTTGTGACATCGCGCGTAGCAGAAAGCTCACTTGTAATGCATTGATTAAAACCGGGGGTTAGTTCACATAAAGTTTCATCAACGTATTCCTTGTTTTCATAGACATCACAAGGCTCAGATAGAATAATTGCAATTATTCATTGCCATCGACCGTCCTGAAATCAGGATATTCTGAAAGAAGATTTAAACGCTGATTATCTGCAAATTTGTGAACATGTCCGGAGTCACACGCGCCAGCACATGCAATCCAATGATTAAGAAATGTCACAAATATAACGAAAATTCAATCGGCTGAAACATAAGAATGGCATGCATCCAAGTAGTCGCCATGTACTATATATTTGCAGGACGAATTAAAATATTTATCGATATACGCACTATTGTCCATGTCCTGCGTCGTGCATATTAACCTTAATGACCTTACAAATTTAAACATAGCAAATCTTTATAACACATAAATGCATAATCTAAGGCACAAACATTGATATGGTTATCATGTATATCACAAACAACTGCAATCGCAGTATCTTCATAGAATGACTTCAAAGAACCGCCTTTAAGCCTCACGTATACGAAACTTATGAACGTAGATATAAACATCATGGTATACAAGCGTACAGCGGGGTATAATACAAGGGTACAAGATGATACTGCGGATACAAACAACACCCCATAGTGAAAACCACCCCTCACATCTGGACAGTAGTACAAAACAAGGGTGACAGAAAACAAAAACAAAAACACTCACGTTACCGTTCATAAGTGTTGTAGAATAAAGTTCAAACAGAAGAATTGTCGTGTTGCTACTCACACTACAATTCCCCTGACGACGCACACGTCAAATGCTCCAGATTTTGGCAACACACACCACCGGCTTAATACGGTTTAAAAAGTAGTAGTTGTTTGTCGCGGTATGTTTTGGTGTGTTGTTTCTCTGTTGCATACTTAAGTTGAATTGAGTTGTGTTGTAATGCTGTAAAATGTAACTTCGTATATTTACCGCAAAGCTTAGTCTGTAATATATGGAAAGTTAGGGGAAGATATTATCTTGAAGCATCGGTAAACAATCGACAAACACGTATCACCGTCATTAGTTACCTAGCTTCTTTACAAAGACAGTTTATGCGAGTGTGCTCATGATGGTATAGATTTGTGGGGCTATATACACTATACAGTTGTCTTATCAATGTACGAGTACAACATTACATTACACAGTACAATACATAGCAATATGCAATTAGTTACGTAGTATATAACCAATCTTAGTACATATACCAATATTATACAGCTAAAGCTGTACTAGTACTGATTTGCAACTGGTAAAGTTCTGATTTTTAATTAATATGGTAATTATTGGTTAAAATGAAATCATTTTTGAAAATTTGATGTTAGGCTATGTCCTACATCTACCCCCGGAAGAAGAGCAAGGACACAGCCCTAACCTCAACCTGGAGATGTGCCAAGTACAACCCTCCTACGAAGTGCAAGTGTCACATCTACTTAACCCTGACAACTCCCTCACTCTGGGTACACAGCCCCACAACCTCTCTGACACCTGCTAGATGTTAAC
>JH153732.1:2471-17225 GCA_000226015.1 Mnemiopsis leidyi | reverse complement strand
AAGTACAACCCTCCTACGAAGTGCAAGTGTCACATCTACTTAAACCTAGCAGACAACTCCCTCATTCTGGGTACACAGCCCCACAACCTCTCTGACACCTGCTAGATGTTAACACTGTACCTGAACTAGAGCAAGAGAACTTGGTGCCTTGTTGTCGGTGGTTAATTGAATTATTCGTCATTAACCAATCAACCAGTTATGATTAGTTAAAGTCTGCTTGTTAATTAGATATAGGGTATTGGAGCTCGGTGCCTAGTTGTCCGGCAGCGCTCTGTTCTATCTTTTCGTCTTATCACAGACTGAGAAAACTGAGAAGCTTGCAAGATTTCACTGAAGGACCTATCATGAACAATGTTGAACATAGGACACCCACATGTACTACCTTGTGGACAACATGTTACAGACTTAGTACGACCACACTTGACAGTTGACACAGACATAAGTAAATCGACATTTGCAACGTTATCTGACTAACTATACATCAAAGTTTGTGGCAAAACAGTCACGACACGTATTTCCTACACATACATTTAATCATCACTGATAATACAACATGATCTTTGTTTTATCAATACAACACAAGCGTCTGGACTTAAACAATTAAAAGTTATAAACGTAGTAACAATTGCGGAACTTTTTTCATTTAAATGTATATATTAACATCAAGGTATCCGTATTAGTTTTGCATAAAGAGTAAAAACCTTTACCTTTCTCGGCGTTTTTCTTCTTTGGCTGAGGTGGACGGTTTTTTGTTCTTTCCTTTATTTGCCCTTCGTTTCTTTTGAAGTGCCAACACTGAAACAAACAGATCTTAGAAATCGCAATGAAAAGTATGATTACTGAAGTTGACCAATAATTGTGAAAGTGTCACCAACGTTCGAGATGTACAGAAATTGTGGCTTGTTTCTTAGTTTCTTCTGCAAACTGAAAGCTTAAACATTTTAAAGTTGGTGCACACACCAAATTTGTATCATTTATATCACTTGTAAAACTATACAGGACAGGACATTTCTTCTCGCATTTCATCTCATTCACTTAACCAGAATTCTACTGATTGACTCTTAACATCATTCCGTCACTCTCATTCACAGCACCAGAATTCTACTGACTGACTTTTAACATCATTACATCACTCTCATTCACAGCACCAGAATTCTACTGACTGACTTTTAACATTATTCCGTCACTCTCATTCACTTCACCAGAATTCTACTGACTGACATTTAACATCATTCCGTCACTCTCATTCACTTCACCAGAATTCTACTGACTGACATTTAACATCATTCCGTCACTCTGTACTAAACATTGTCAAGCACTACAGTTTATACACTGTATAATGCTCAGTGTATTTAGCTTTATTGACTCAGCATGTCAGCTGAAATTAAATTTCAAGTCTTTCAACGTGACTTTCAGATTTGCACATCAAATCGCTTTGTATGAAGAAGTAAGTAGTAGTTAGCTTACAATTGTCGTGTAACATATAACTATAAAATATATAGAAATTCATATGTACACTTTTTTGTGATATATTGCACAATGCCGATACACTTATGTATTCATTCACGCAGACGCAGACATATTACACATACACAGACTCACACACCCACTCACAAATGCAGGCATGCAGCATGCACACAGAAACAGACAAAGAGACTGAAACAGACACAGAGACACAGACATGCAGACACACACACACAGACATACAGACACAGACACAGGCATAGACTCAGACACAGAAACACACAAACAAACACCCAACACACCGCACACACATCCTATTTACTGACTACTCCAGTAGCCAATATTCAATGTACATTATAGACCTACAATCCACATGCTATGTTAATGTCCTGTACTATACACAGCTTTCTTACAGGGCTGAACACTCTGTAATCGACAAGAAGATTCAGCAAGTAATGTAGGTACTTCAAGCACTAAGGGCCCCACTAAATCTAAATGTACTGCATTCTAGACATGAGGACATTCATGGGAAGCTAAATATTGCTATCCAATAAGGGTCTGTTAGTAAAGACAAGATTACACAGATCTTGCTTTGAAGGCTAGGCTTCCACAACAGAATTTAGTCTGCTACTGTATATTTCATAATTGGATTTAAAATGTCTTCTGTTAGTGCTAACACACAGCAACTATCTTTGATAGAAATTGAAAAAAATAACTTGAGGAATTTAAATTGCAATGCAAAGACTTATTCTTTCAATGTAAACTTACCTCTCTTCGAAACGTCAGCCATTGTTTCTATAGATAAAAAGATTAGGTGAGATTCCAATAAACTATTGGTTTAATTTTGTGGTTAAATATATAATGATCACAAATATTATAAAAACCATCAAAAATTAAACCTTTATTTTAAAAATCTCTATTGATTCCTATTATATAGCTGCAAAACGTAAGGCATGCTTCCACCTTCCAGCCAGAAAAGACACTGGGCTTTCAGGTTCCTCGAAAATTTTCCATTTTGGGCCTTACAAGTGGTCATGTGATGATTTTTTCGCCTCGAAGTTCTATCAAATTCGGATTTCTCGCCAAAATTTAGGTCAGATTCCTTGTCAATGTAGGGTCGTATACCAGACTTCATGTGATCAAACTATAGGGGCATTTTTTTTTCTTTTTTGTACTTGGGTTAAAATTTGGTCTTCGGTCGACCCAGCCTAATGGCCATGCCAGGAAACCTAAATTGAGGGTTAGATGAGGAAGATCTACGTTAAAAGATCTAGAATCTTCCAGGTGCCCCTTCAGTACATCTGGAAAAGTCTAGGAACAGGAGTACAAATATATACATTAAGTAACTTTCAGGGACTCAAACTCTGGCCGGTTTATCTTCACTCATCATTCACTGTCTTCTTTTCTCTGTCTTTTGTCCTCACTCTCGCTAATTTCTTTTACCTCCTTCCTCCTCACTCAAACATTTTTTCCAGCTTCAAACATTCTTATTCCTCCCTCCCTACCATCTGTCTCTACTCTCCCCTAAATATTTTCCTACTCTTCCATCTTCTTTCACCCTTCTTGCAATCCTATGCTTCCTCAGCAATCCTCCTTCGGTTTCCACCTGCCTTTCACTTTTTTATTTAGACCATACTCTAGTAGTATTAGTTGTAAGGTTATAAAGTCCTAAAGACTCATTTGTTTATTTAGACCATGCTCTTAGTTGGCCTATTCATGAGTCAACACCTGTCTTTCCTAAACTTCGCTATGGCACAAAATGCTATCTCTAGTAAACCCTTTATTTACCGGGCCTCTCAGGGGAAAGAATTGAGGCCCCGTAAATAGAGGAACCCGGTAAATGGAATCTGACCAAAATATGGCCTAGTTTTGGCCAAACATAGTAAATAAAGTTATTAACAGCTATATGCAAACGTTATCCTTATCAAATTTCTTGACAAAAGTACTCCTTTTAAAGGGATTTAGAACTATGATAATGGATACAACGTTCTGAATAACATCTTCAATCAGAAATCTCAAGGTCAATCGCTTTATTGTGTATGTATGCCGTGGTTACGTTACATATATCAGTAAACGTTTGTATGAGCTGTCAGCTTGCAAGTTAAGGCCCTATCACGGTGTCACATGGCGAAGAGATACCATTACCAAAATGTCCGGTATTCCGGTGCCTGCTATTGAAAGCTCATATCCCATGGACTTGTCCGACTCTTAATCGATCTACGTATCGTACTGCCATCAGCCTATGCGATCACTTCATGCTGATACACGATCGTGTGCTGGACTGTTGTCAAGCATCTCGTGTATCTTTCAGGGCAGTATAGCATGCTTAAATTGGGTACAGAAGGAGCCGTATAATGAAACAACCCTAAGATAACAAGCTTTGACATGTGACACGCAAATAACAGACGAGAAAATTTGTTTGTGTGAATATATTGAAAAGTTTCAGGGGAAAGGAAGGAGACCCGGTAAATAGAGGGACACTGTAAATAGAGGCCCGGTAAATCCTGGGTATACTGTATAGCTAAGGGGGTGACCACAATTTTTTATCCTATTTTGGCCCATGTCCAGGACCTCCAGATGTTGTGGTCATGGTCAAATGACCATGGTCAAAAATTTTGAAAATACTGTGGTCATATGATCAAAATTTTTCATGGTCATGGTCAAGTATTTTTACCATTAACCAATCTCTGGGGCAATCTCTGTGGTGACAGTGCCTTACTGCCCTGTCCTCTCAATTTGAAGCCAAAGTTGATTGTTAGAGAGACTGAACGGGATCCTACACTGAATAAGGACTGCAGCGTTGCAGTTGTTTCATTTGAGCCACATAAGAGTTGCTGGGATGAAGAATGTAGCACAAAGCTTCATGTTCTGGCCAGGAATTGACCGGGATATCGATCAATTGGAAACCTAGACATGTGTAGCTTGTAATAAATTCGGAAACAGTCTTCCCAAAACTCAAGACCACCCCTTGGATACGTCCTACAAAACTTTGGCAACTTATTCATGTGGATTTTGCTCAATTCATGGACAAACAATGGTTATTGTTGTTTGAAAGTTACAGCAAATGGCATGAGATTATCAAAATGGTTAATGGATGGTACTAAAACTGCTGATACGATACAGGTTTTAAGAAACATTTTTAGTCGCTTTGGATTATCGTTCACGTTGGTGAGTGACAATTGACCGCAGTTCATTAGTGACGAATTCAAACTACCTACAGTCCAAAGTAAAACCGTTGTGTTGAATGTTTAGTTGGCTGTTGGTACCTGGAAGAGATCCATGAAAAAGACGTACGAAACATGCAAGGATTTAGACCTCAACAACACCAAATTCCTGATGAACTACAGAAACACACCTAATTTGGTAACAGGAAATTTAGCTCCTTCTGTTCATCTATTTAAAAGGTCACTCAGAAGCAGATTGCACCAGCTAAGACCTCTCCACCGGCAGACAATGCAGGATATGCATACGGAAAAAGAGGAGAAATTGTTGAGCAGGAAAGAGAGAAATCACAGCCTATCTGGGTACAAGTTAACGACGCTAAGATTTGGCATCCGGCCACAATCTCTCAATAGTACTCCAATTTACGACGTTTTACACAAAATGTTAATTATATTGTGTTCCAATTTAGGACAACAACGAATCCGAATGGGACTACAGTTGTAAGATAGACAAGACTATGTAGATACTTTTACAGCAATCTGTGTTCAACTTGAGTGTGAGAATGTTGATGTACAGCACTCATGGGCGTATCCAGGGAGGACCCATGGGACCCTAGGGTCCCCATTTTGAAATGAAAAATTCTAAGAAATTTTTGGAGACGGCCAGAAATTTGGGCAATTGTGTCAGAACGAGCATCTGTCAGAAGTTGGATTAAATTAAATACACGGCTATATTAGTATGATGAACACAATATAAACTATAAGTATGAAGATGCAAGTTGTAAACTATCACCATGCCAATAATTAACAACGATTCAGCAATTCTTAAATTAGTTTTTTCAGTTA
Source organism: Mnemiopsis leidyi (assembly GCA_000226015.1). Lineage (NCBI taxonomy): Eukaryota > Metazoa > Ctenophora > Tentaculata > Lobata > Bolinopsidae > Mnemiopsis > Mnemiopsis leidyi. Next base: position 11,754 of record JH153732.1, on the reverse strand, counting down.
AGTTTTCCAACCTTGAACCTTCTTTACGATTAAAGTACTTCATTTCTTAAAGAATTGACCATAATTTCTATTACAGGACTAGAAATGACATGGGTCTTGCCTGAAAAAAGCAGTATTAGGTCCGCCCTTCCTCACATTTTCCTTTTTGTTAAATTGCCTCCCAGAGTCAACATTTTCCGGGGGCTTTGCCCCCAAAACCCGCCTGCAAGGGCTCTGCCCCTGAACCCCGCTGGGGGCTCCCCCCCAGACCCTTGCTATAACCGGCTCGCCTTGATCCCCTGTATGGTACCAGCTTGCTTCGCTGGCCGGTAAGAAGGTCCCCTCTTTAAAAAATCCTGATACGCCAGGATCGGGGATTGGAGATGGGACAGAAAACGGCCGACAAAAGTTCAATTCCAAACAGTTCACTTTAAGTAACAAGAATTACTCCTGTTATTCCGACAGGTGGGGCAAATCAGATTAATTTTGGCTATTGGACACACCTCCCGCTACCTATAGATGAGCTTGTGGGACTGACAGTGAAATGAATCACGACGGCTGCGCAACACACTATTTAAATTTAAGAAGAGGTCTGAAAAATAAGTTACCCATTATTTTTCTTTTAACCTTGACAGTTACTCATGATTAATACTGCAAAGCAAAAGCAGTTAATGATGTTTATTACTTTTTAAAATGAATTAGTTTCTTACTATATTCAATATTCATGATGTGTGACCACTGACACGCACATTTCATTTGGGATATGACACCGCGCATTTTGTTTATTTGGCCGATTAAGATGAAAATTTATTTTGAGATTGCGTGCGGGGTGAATTACGATGTTGCCATAGTAATAAGTGATATGGTGCTTGCGAGTCCAGGTTGCTCAGGGCATGGCGGATATTGTATTCCCGATTGGTCTCTAATTATTTGAGTACACGTTTGTCCAGTCGCAAATCAGATTCGTACTAAGTGTTTCAATGTGTTATGTTTGCATGTAAATCATCATTCATCCATTAAAACGTTAAGTACAGGAGATAAAATCTTGTCAGACCGTTAAAATAGTGTTGTAAACAAAACCTGAACTTCATCCAAAGAAACATCATACTTCAAGTCAAACAAATTATCGGGAGCCAGGTCACAGGTCAGTTGAAGCACCCATGATGATATACAAAATCAATAACCGAAACTTCATATCTGATCACAAACGTTTAATTATTTAACTTGTTCAAAAGTGCGGCGAAACGTAGAGCACAAAATCTAAAAAATGATTAGAATGTTGCAGAAGTGTCCTTTAAGTTCAAATCAATTATCTGGGTTGAAAATCATTATGACGCACAGCGGTCAGTGTAACAAATAACATAATAAAGCCGCGCAAGATAAGAAAGCCAATATGATAACCTATCGCAAGCGCAGCATATATGTTTTTATAAAGAAGGCTTCACTGGACACGAACTACCATCCTCCAATCCCACTATACACTACCCTCACCCAAATCTCCTGATTCCTACTGTCACTTCATCAAAGTATGCTTCGAAAGCCGGTGTAAGCAGACTACTTTCTTCAGCAGGTAATGAGATTCCACAATTTTTTGGGGTCCATTGATCTGTTAATTTGCTTGACTGAATCTCTAATAAAATTTGTCTAATTTTGTGCTTAAAAGAGTCTACGGATGTGCAAAGCCCTACTCTGACGTCAAAAATTTTCTTATAGATACCACAGTTTAGAGGCGTTATATAAAGATGTGTTTGATTTGGTCGGTAAAATAATGGTAAAGCTAGTATCCCGTTTTGAGATGTTGATTTGATCATATAGAGAGTAAGGGCTTCGGAATTTGATTATTTCATACAACTCTGATATAGAGTGGTATTTAAAGAGTGATTGGATCGTAAGTAACTGAAGTCTGTTGAAAATGGGCTTGGTATGCTGTTTTTGGTAGTACAGACATCCTAGTTTTTGTTTACCATATGGTCTGGTGCGTGCACAAGTTTATGTTTTAGTTAAGCAGGCATCGATGTCTCCAAATAGTACTCTGATACAGTGCTTTTGAATAATTGATAATGAAGAGTTTATAGGTTTTAACTGCCTCAGCCCGCAGAATGCATTCCAGACCATAAAATGTATACATAATAGCCTCGCAACAACTACAACGAGATGTACGATTAAACAAAAAAGCAAAAAAGAAAAGGTAAATACGATCGAAGATATTTTAAACTTACGTTTTATTGAGTAATTTGTCGAATGACAGATGACAGATTGAAAAATGAAATATGAAAGTTTGTCAGACCTTGTCCGACCCTCATTCGAATTGCGATCAATAGTATGGAAATAAAATGACAGGAGGGTGCGCACTGCCGTGCAATCTGAATGTATAAGCACGATTTTACTTTTATTCTAAGCTCCGAACTTAAATCCTTTTAACAAATAATTCACGCCATAAGCATAAAAACAACGCAATATGAGTAAATTATGAATTAGACAACAATTACAATACAATAATGGCGATGTCATACAAAGCTAAGTTAGGATATTTGACATAAACGATGAAAAGAACGCGCAATCAGCAATTGTGTTAAAACTTTTCGCGCGCAGCGTGGAATTTTTCAATTGTTGCACTGCAATATTGCACGGCTGCGTTAATTCGCGCGTCTGATTTAACACGTGCAGAACAATGAAAACTAACCAAAATAATGTCTGGTTTTCACCTAACCAGGTGCTTACGCCGCGCGAGGTGGCAGGTGGCTGTGCCTACCACAATGGTGGCGCGCGCGCGACGCCGCGCGCGCAAAAAGGCTCTGGTTTGTGGTTAGAACAACGTGTGGTACGAACTACAAAATTGCGTATTTTGATTCCTCATTCCGCGCGGATCGCAAGTTTAATAACAATTAGCAACGGCATGATGCGGGTAATTCAGGGGTCGCCGCGCCTGACATGACACAATGAAAGCGGCCGCAATTGGCAATGTTTGTTATATTTCCAATTTTATTGCATGAGTGATGTTATTTAAAAAAAGGTTACTGCCAGCAAATTCAGTTTCTGTCACGCTGCCGACTCATCAACGGGCGATGCGCGTCTAAAATTTCTTCGCCAGGCCAGAAATGCGTGACAGCGCGTGATGGCCGCGACAGTAGGTTATCAACCTACAAGTTAATTCGCGATGAATAAGGATCGAACTTGTTTCACGTTGTGTTTCTTTTGGCGTCATGGCCAGTGGCCATGCCTGACGCCGCCACGCACTTCAAGGTGGGACCGCGTTGCGCAGAGCCGCGCAACTAAGCGCTCCGTTTGGCGTTGCTAATACCGCTTGCTCGAGTGCGCTGTCTAACGCGCGCTATTAAATAATTTTGAAGTTGTAGCGCGATATGGTAAACTAAAACTTTTTGAACTAATGATCACATGATGTTAGGTTTTTATGGATTAACTAAAAATTTACATTTTATTACTGATCGAAATTCCTAAGCTTTGCTGTATGCTATGACAAACTGCCATGCAACTGCTTTTATATGCTTGCTATCGAACCATTTACATCTGCATCCTTCATTAGTTGCTGCTCGGGTGCCGGACCCTTTACGAGTCTATTGGCTACCACCAGCAGCTATCATCTGCTCCGAGATGATTAAATTATACACACATACTGCAACTAACTGACTACTTTATGAAATAGTACATAACATGCAATAGAATATTTAATGTTTGTTGTGAAAATTCTATTCCAATTAGACTGTTTGTGATCAGTTAAATCGTTAGCCTTGAATGGTGAATTCTATTTGTTACTGACTGAAATGCAGAATCTCATCAAAGGCACATCGTTGGATAAAGCTTAAGCAGCCATCAATCAGGTTCATTTTTATGCATTCTTGCTATTATATCATCAGATACATAATGTTAAGATTTCAACTTATAATGTTGCTGTGGTTTAAATAAAGTAAAAATAAAACCAAATGTTAAGTTAATTCTACTTCTTTTTAACATTTACATAAGGTTGAAATTGTAACTGATTGCATTTCATTTTTTCTTCTTGAAACTGTTGGCACTTTCACTTGTTCTTCAATAAGAGGTTTTAGTTTTGGTTAAGATAGCTGAATAACTTCTTTCGAATATCGAATTCGTTTCACGCACAATCCACATAGATGTGTTCTGTGATGAATTATGAGATACAAAATTCTATCTATACCTCAAATTATTTGTATAATAGTAGTACTAGTGTTGAAAGTATCACAATTTGAAAATAAATTCAATTGTCTCCTTCACCCTTATTATTCGTCTCACTTCCTAGTGGCTCTTTTTTAGCCCCTTATTCAAGCTAACAACCCACAGCAAATGGTTAATTTATAACATCAAATGGGAGGTGGATAGTCGGCATGTAGTTAATATAACTGTATTTGATATAACACTGGTCCAAATTATGTCACAAACTATTCGTTTGATCATCTTAATGACGAGATTATATTTGTCTACCGTTCTTACAATACGTTATCGTTCAGCTTTGAGCTGCGAGAGTTGGGTATCACCACGACAACCATCTGTAGACTGTACACCCCTGTAGAGAAAGTGAATTCCTCCAAGTGTAACTATTTGATTGCTTACTGTTTATGATCAACATGACTCCAACTCAAAGCTTAAGCTTTTGTTAAACAACCATTAAATTAACCGACATCTCTGGTAATATCAATCTCCTGTGAAATATTTTGCCAAGTTTCACTCCATAGGTTCTTAATTGGCAATCATTGGCATCCCTAATATCATATTTCTGAGCTAAGTCTGGGCCCTGGGGCATTATGCATAATCGATATAATTAATATATAGAATATGATTTGTTTGATTTGATTATGATAAATTGTCTTTGTGCTGAATCTTGCAGCACGTTAGTTGGTCTAAAATAGAAGTTATACTGTACATATAAATACTCACCTGCATATTTGTTTATGTTATTTGTGATGAATGCTGATAGTTTTATGAATGATCATAGGGGCAGACCTTGTACCAATATATTAAATGTAACCTTTGTCCACCACAAAATCGAACCACTTACCACATCCACATGCACCACCAAATCCTTTAACATCGAAATAGAAATTGAATTTTTTTTTAAATGGAAAAATGAAAAAAATTGCAAGGTTTTAGAAGGAATTTTTTACTTTGTTTGTTTCTCGCTGGTTTCTCATCCAACATTAACACTATTAAGTATTAAGCCATGGTAAAAACTGGAATTGGAGCTGATGAATTGAAAAAGCTGAAATTGTGGCAGTTAGCAGCAAGCGAAATTATTGGAACTCTGTTTGTTGTGTTATTTACAAGTCTCATTGTAAACAGACATGATGGAAAAAGTGTTATAATGACCATCAGGTAAATGATTAATAATTAGAATGTTTCTTAATTGAGTTAGTCATTAGGATATTCACGAAAGCGATTGCAGCTTAATTGAGAAGGTTTTGTGACATTCAGTTTTAGCCCATTTTCAGGCAACTTTTAGAAATCAATATACTGCTGACCTGAAAACAATTCCCTTACGAAAATTGTAAACAAAGTAATACCTCTATACTGGATACCTTAATAGTTAATGAAGCATTTACGAAATTTTATAATTATATATTAAATATTCATGACTCTATCTCTTTCCGTTTGGGCCCCAATTCGTCCCCCAATTTGGAGACTTTTTTGGGCCTTTTTTAGGGCTTTTATGGCCTTAAAGGGCCCTTAGAGGGGTCGGAGCGAATTTTAACATAACCTAAGCCACAAATCGTGATTATTGTAACATTCTTTCAGTTTGGTCAGTGGACTCGTTTACTCTATAGTTCTATTTACATTTGGTAATCATGGCTACTTTAACCCTGCTATAACGATATCTCTATTCTGCACTCAAAGGGTATGTTATGTCTCCAAACTCGATCTATTGTTTGAACTTAGAAGAGAGACAATTTTCTATTGGTTATATACGATACGGTTGTTATTTGTGTCCGATTTATAATCTGTTAAAACGAGGATTTAAAGTAAATCCTTAATTTTCAAAATCAACTCCTTCTTCTGCCAATTAAAGAATTTGGTGATATAAAAAAAAATTGTTTCGTCAATTTTTCCCTCTTAACCATGATGATTAATTCTCATATCTATCTAGATGCCCTTAGTGAGGATGGGCGTGTTTGTTCTATGTCAACTTTTTGGTGCTATTTTAGCGCAAATTCTCGCTTCTTATGTTCTCCTAAATTCCTGGTACTCAAGCTCGGGACCCGGTGCAACTATGCCTCACAAAGATGTCAACCTTTTCCAGGTTTGTGTGTTTGTTTTAAAGATGTTATAGAAATTCATGCAGTGATAACATTAATACTCGGACATTGGTGACCTTTTACATTACAAAGCATCAGCATAACGTGTTAGGGTAAGGTTAAAGTTAAATTCATATTTAAGAACGAATTTTTAACATGCGATTAATTATTTAATTCTTATTTTGATTTCAGCTGTTTTCTGTTGAATTTGTTGGAAGTGCATTTTTATCAGCAATAATCAGCACCAAGTGCTCTGCCCTTGTCATCGGACTAACAATATCTACTATCACCGCTACTTTGGTATTTACTACTTTATTTCATCTGTTTCCTGCTTATTTACAATCCACAATTTTTTTGCTTGCAGATGTCTTTCAGGTTATCCCTAGCATAAAAATATAGCCAATCTGTAAGTTGTCATAATTTGTATCAGTCGCGTAACGCAAAGCGTGCCTCCAGCCAGAAAAGACACATGTGGTTTTAAGATTCCTTGTAATTCTACGTTTAAATGCTCTACGTGGTTCATGTGATATTTTTTCGGCTTCGAACTTTTAACCTTAAAGTGGCCCTTAAAGTGGCCGGAGCGAATTTCGACATAGCCTAAGCCACAGAACGTGATGAATCTACCTTATCTGAAATTGTCAAGTCTCTATCTCTTTCAGTTTGGGCTCCAATTCGTTTGCAAATAAGCATTGGCAGGGGTCGGGGGGAGGGGGGGAGGGGGTCGTTACACCACACTTCATGTTGTCATGCTAGGGGGGTGGCAACTTTTTTTTCATTTTTTTTAATCAAGGCTAAAATTGGACGAGAAATTGATTGAGAAATTTCTCGATGTTAAACAATTTTGGGTTAAGTGTCTTTTCTGGGGTGGTTGCCACCGTCAACCTAATTTTTGTACGATTACACCTCTCTCAGTTTCCGTTCGAGATGGGATGTTTTAATCCAGCGAAAGGTCTGGCAAGTAACATTGTCTCCAGAAAAATCACCAGTTATTGTTGGGTAAGGACATGTGATTATAATTTTCTTTATTTGAAACAGTTTCCCTCTGTTGAATTAATAGTCCTAAATCCATAACTATTTTCACAGTAATTCTGCTGGGGAGGTATGTACTATCAAATATGTACATGTACATTTGTTTATCTAAGGACGGATAACAGCAATTAAGAAATCATAGGTTGGAGAGAACAATCAGTGTGCAGTATGCCACGTTTTCTCAAATTAACAGTACACTTATTACACTGTACTGATTATAAGAGTTCTGTTTACAAAGATGGAATAGCAAGAAAAGCAACGTGTCTGTGTCTGGTCAGTACACAGACAAACTAGAAATAATCTCGTTCACTTCTTCCTGGCAACATCTCTCACCAAATATAAATCTGGTGTCTACCTCTACATGGCAACCATCTAAAGCATATACAAAAGCTAAAGCAGCAGGACTAGTTTTAGGCAATCTCAAAACATGACCCAACATGGTCCACCTAGAAAGTTCAATACGATCAGTAAGAGGGATAAAATCACATCTATGATATAAATTTTTATTCGAAATTTGTTTGGCCAGGTAATGTTCAGGATGCATCTTAGGTGTCTTCTATGGGTCGTATTAAGCCTTTCAAAAATATGTTTAGGAGCTGCCCAAGAACAGGAACCATACAGCAATACTGACTCGACTAGAGCTTCACAGACTTGAATTATAATAAAGACATGAATAGATAAATGAATATAATAAATAAATGAATAAATAAATTCTAATTTTTATTAAACGCTACAGTCAATGACTGTAAAATGACTGTAAAATGACTGTAAAAAACTAGAATTTAGTCGGTCAGTCATACATTTCATCAAAAAATGATAGGAAACTATCTAAACGTGACCTATGCATGGCCATGTAAAAGCTTATTATCAGTAAACTGGCTCATGTAGTGAAAACATTATAATTGCCAAATTTCGTGTAGGACGATGTATTCATGGAAATTGGCACAAAATCAAAAGATTACCCAAAAATTGGCACCAATTATCCAAAGAACTCTTTTTAAGTTCAAAACCACTAGTAAAAAGTAACTCTACCGCGGGTTTGGAACGAATCGGCCAAAGGTCACATGTGTGACATTTTCAAAACATGCTCTGATTGGTCCAACATGAGTCCCATTTGTTCTGTATTGATACCAGTAGCAATCTTACAAAGTTTCGAGATGATTGGCCGCCTGGAAGTTTTTTGGATGACTGGTGTTTGTGTTACTAGTGTCATCTGAGAACTACATCTATAGACGGGCTTTTTGGGTTCCCTGAGGGCCCTAGAACCCTTCTAGCCGACAATTTTGAGGAATCGAGTTGGACTTTCTTATACCGTGGAACCAATTCGCCAAAATTTTGGAACTAGCCCATTTTTAAAGTTTTCCGACTGAACATTTTAATTTTAATTTTTAAGCAGTATGTTTAGATAACATGTGTGTGTGTGTGTAGTGCGTGTAGGTTTTGCAACGATTTAGAGAGCTCTCGTTATCTCTGTACTTGCACCGATTATCCTTGCAACGTTTTCTATAATGTACATCGCCTTGTGTCCGGACTATACAAGGTAGTGCATGATGGCTGCTCTTCATGATTTTCAATTGGATGACGTCAGCAATGGAGAAGTCAGTTTCTGTAACGTTAGTCAAGTGATAACAGCATCGGAATGTGTTTTCAGAGATATGCATAAGGAACTGAATTTTGGTGATTTTGCTCGTATCAGACAATCTCACTTCAACAAGAGAACAGTCCCGGAGGAAAAGCTTACTGAGTGGCTAGAAATAGTTTGTCATATTCTTGACTCTTTCAGTATACCATTACTTAAGAATGCCATGAGTAATATGGACAGAATTAAGAAACGGGTTGACAATCTTCAGAAGGAGAAAATTAACGACCAGAAGGAGATAATTCCACTAAAGGACAAAATTATTGACAAGAAGATTGATGAGCTGAATGAGGTGACATCTACAGTTCGAACTGAAATAAAATACTTTTCAACTAATCGTGAAGAAGAACTGCCCTGCCACTCTCACGAAGAA
>JH153727.1:75291-90285 GCA_000226015.1 Mnemiopsis leidyi | reverse complement strand
GGGGGGGGGGGGGTGGTTCGTCGGACCCTTGCCCTATCACGTAACTACCCGTCATATTGTTTGGATAACTGTGACTAACCACAACTACGATACGAGATCAAGTCAGAACACAGCCGGCCGTAGCACTAGCAAAAAAGTTCTAAATCATGAGTTAAGGTAGAGAACACACTAGTATGCATGTGACACTAATATATTAGTATGTGAAGTCATCAATACGCCCAATTTCAACTAAACGCAGCATATAGAAATGCTGATCTTTATGGCACGATGTAAACAGTTCATCAAAGTCATAAACTCATGAAAATGAAAAAAAGAATATTGATCATGCAAATATAAAATCTGTTTACATATTAGCCATTAGGATATGCTAAATTACAGGTCCAGAGTTTGGTAATTGCCTCTCCCACAAGGCGCTTAATATATACCCCCGCATCAAATATGCAGTATTCACTCTGTCTCACTCGTTCAGCCTATATTTTGCCATATATAGTTAGATCACTTATAGTTGCTATGGCAACTAATTGGCCGCAGGCCAAGTTCATGGTTCTTAAGTGTAGGCTAAGAAATGTTGGTTATAATGTAAACTGTGATGAATTCTTTAGAACAAGGATGCCACAGGATTTCACGAAACTACAGTAAGCCGACAGTACTGATATCTCTGGTACTTAATTACATCCAAGTTAGATGCGGTTTTCTAAAATTTGACGATATATCTATTAGCATCACATTCTCAAGGGGCCTTAAATTCGAAAGTGAAGCATATACTTGTGTGCTGATTAACATTCAAACAAACTTTGAATGGTGTCATTAAAGCTGCAATTGTCAGTATCTAACCCAACCCCCCAAATCAAAGAAATGTAATATAACAAATTGATTCGGTTCTCTAGAAAATTTGTAGTGTGGTCTCATGTTTAATATCGTCCAGGGAAATGAAAATTGTGAGAAGAATGCGTACCTATGACATAAAGAATTACAATAATGTTAATATTAAATACAGTAACAAAATCTTACCTGAGTCAAAACTGATTATGATATGCATCCGAACGATACAGAGCTATAGAGATAAGCCATTATCCAGATTCCTTCGATTATAACTGGCTTTGTCAACTGATTCCTAAAAGAAAAACTTTACATAAGAATCATTCTAATAATCTATGATATTTTGCTGATAACACAACTTAGAAAGTAATTAGATAACAGGCGATGTCTCACATCAAGTTTTACGTGGAGGGGGATTCATGAGCAATATAACATTAACCGAGTAGATAGGAACCTGGAACCGTTTTATAGGAACCGTAGTTATAGTAGAACAATTCCCGCTAAAGAGTGAGAGAGTTCGACGCTGATAGGATTTAAATGTCTTTTACTCTTGCTCACCGGGCAGTTAGCAGATTCGAGATTATCTTGACAGAGATCATGACCATCGCGACAGTCGCGTCAGAATGAGACACAGCGCAGGTCACAGAGACAAATCAAACGTTCAACTCTTATGTTCGAAACGCTATGAATGTGCAGTTACGAGCTCACATTTCACAAGCGACTTAAAAGTAAAATAGGTCGACGGCAATTTAGGCGGAAAATAAGTGGTTTCAGAAACTGACCATCCATTTAGTAAGATGAAAATGATATATAAATGATATATAATGAAACTGATGAACGCTCGATTCCAAATGTGATTTTCGGTTCGATGACAGGCATAGTAGATAATACGCGCGGCACGGCAGCAAGTCAATGTTTTATTATTAATAATGATTTCTTATAGCTTTGACTAATTTTAAGGTTTTGAAACTTCTTGATAATTAAACTGGCATAACTGAAAACGACGGACATATCAAACAAATTTAATTTGCAGTACTCGTCAGTCCTACTTTTTGCTTTAAGTATGTTGTAATCGACGCGCAGTGCATGCTAAAGGCACCAACGGATCATTGTCGTAACGCGCGCGGTCAAATTCATGCAAGTGCGCGATTAAGAGCTGAGTGCACAGATCGCGTAGGGCTGCATGCGAGCTTAGCGCGAAATTAGGACGCCAGGACGAACGCGCTTGTTTAACCTTGTGACCCTTTTCAAAAATTAAAAAAAATTTTGAAATTTTCCGGGGGCGTGGCCACGCGCTTTGCGCGCGCCGAGGGCTGCCACTTCGCGGCAGCAGGGCTAGGCAACGTGTATATGTACAGTGTAGCAAGGACGCGCGCGACGCATATTGACGAGATGATATCCGTCTAACGTTCTAACGAAACGTTAGGATAGCAGAAAACTGCGAGCCGCGCGCGGGTCGGGTAACATCTCGACAAGGCCTCGACAGTTCAACCTACATGTACATAACAAACTTTACCTGGGGACCTCAGTGCTCAGGAAACGTAGAGAGAGCCGCGCATCGCCCGGTAAAACAAACTTTGCTCTAACCTTGCTCTAACCAGAGCCCTTTTGCGCGTTATAGCGCCATGCCGTAGCACCTGCAACCTTGTTAGGTAAATGTTGACGAGATTATATCCATCTACCGTTCTATAAACTCAACGTTCAGCTTAGAGCTGCAAAAGTCGAGTATACAGTATAACCTTGTACAGCAGCGCGCACCCTCCCGTCATGAGGGTCGGACGTAAAGTCAATGATGAACGGACAAAGTTTAACGGGCGATGCGCGTCTAGAATTGTCGCCAGCTCAGGCCAGAAATGCGTAAGAGCGCGTGATGGCCGCGACAGTAGGTTATCAACCTACAAGACAAAGGCAGACAAGGTATAACCGTGACAAGGAAAACGCGGTACGGGTTAATATATGAACGGGCGATGTGCGTTTAGATTTAATCGAATTCATTCAGATTTCAGTTTTTAGGCCGGAAACACTTAAAAACGCTAAACACTAAATGTCCGCGACAGTAGGTCATCAACATACAGGCTATAACAGGCAACCTACAGCCTATAACATTTATTATATTACCAGTTCAGCAAATAGGTGGCCAGGTCTGGTGTAGTGGTGTAAATTCATTTAACCAGGTGCTCACTGTTTACGTCTTACCGGGAGCTGTGTGGCTCACTCAACGTTTGACCCCTCAGCTACGATCATTGTCTTGTCAGACGTTGCCTGACCTGCTGCCGCGAAGCGGCAGCCCCCGCGCGCGAAGCGCGCGGCGCGGCAGCGAAGCTGCCGCCCCGTAGATTTGAAAATTGAAAATGGGCCGCAACGCAAGGCAATCATTGTCATGATCGTAAATTGTCGAGATGTTACCCGACTCGCGCGCGGCTCACAGCATTGCTGCTCCTTTGGCGAGAACGTTAGACGGATATCATCTCGTCAAAATCGTAAACAATAATGGACTGCTAGGTATCCAAGCAAGTTAAAACTGCCCTTTTTATATAGGGCCATTTGTGTATTCAATTGATCGTTTGTTTATTATGTCGGGGAAGAATTCTTAACAAACATTTTCAACATTTAAAACAAACATATTTTAGCAAACAAGCCATTCAAAAAGACAAAATCATTTAAAACAGCCTCTGTTGCCTAGCTGCTCATATCTAATAGATGTGATGTTTTAAACGATGGTAAAATAAAGCATTGTTTGCTGTCCATCATTGATCATCATGGACATACAGTCGATTTAGTGCCGTAGAGGTTTTGGTCATTAGGGGCACCAGTCTGGGTGATCTAGTTACTGTGAACAGCATAGGACGTTTTAAGGGACCTATTGCGCGATGACAGAACCCATTGCGCGATTTAGGCATTGTCGTAACGATGCCCGGCAGCCTACGGTGGAGGGCCCGTCATAAGGGCACGAAATCGTCATAAAAATATGGGACACTAAATGACCAGCCATGTATAATCCTCAGCAGCACCCCTAAGACGAGAGCTAATGGGGGGTCTCTTAAAATGATAGAGAAACCCACACGTGATGCTGTCACTTGCCAACCCTACAAGGGACGCAGTTACGGGTTAAAACCGTCCGGGATTTAAAATAAACATGAACATATGGGACAATTCTGCAAGACTAACTGCACGACTAGCAAAATGTCTTGTTTGGTTTGATAATTTCACTATTCATTTAGATTTTTCAGCCATATTTTCACAAATTGCTCCCAGTAAGCCCTTATACCAGGGGCGCCACTTGGGGGCGTCTTTTTACAGCGCCTTGAGGATATCATAAAGCTGGGTCTTAAAATTCCATTTATATATAATCTTACCTAGTTCAATTGAGGGTAACTCTTTTGGGATTTTTTCATATCATATTGTTGTCCCAATGCATACTTGACTTAATGCTATCACTAAAATATCAAAAACTTGGGATTTGTGTTCAAATTGAGGATAATTTCAATTTTTTGGATGTGAGGTCTTTTTAAATTACCCTCAAATGGCATATTTTGTTGATATCAAGGGTAATTCTGATGCTTTTCCATACCCAAGGCAACATTCCCACTCATGGAATTAGCAGTTTTCAATTTTGAGCTCTTACTGAGGATAAAACTTGCAACTGACGGAATTGACCGACAGAATTCAAATTTTCAATACCCTCATTTTTCACTCCTGCTGTATGAAATAGCAAAAAAAACCTGATGGGTTAGTTAGTTTTCATAATACCAGACCATTCTAGGGTGACTAATTTTAAAATCAAAATGTCATTTTATCATGTGATAAAATTGAGGATAACCTCATTCTTGCTCAAAAATTGGACAGCTTGTTATCTTCGAGGATAATTCTTTCATGAAAAAGGGCAAGAAACCTTTTTACACTTTTCTGATGTAAAATAATTTGTCAAGAATAATGAATTGAGATCTTGACTGCATGAATTTGGGTCAAAGAATGACAAAAAACCCTCAATTTTTAGCAAATCAAAGAATGAAACTGATATAATAGCAGGGCAACCATAGAGTTGATGTGAATGAGTCAAAATTGAAGGCTAACAACTTTAACTACTTCAAAAAATGTCTATTCTTATATCCATCTGGGGAGCTTGCGCGCACACACGCGCTTTGAATCTTTACCCAAGTCAATTTACGTTAATTGGACTCACTTCCACATAGCTCTAAAATTCACCTGAGAAGATATTGAGGATAATCAATTTTTACTGGCTATTTTTTGAGCATTTGGGAATACTGTTAACCTCAATTATGGTGCATAACTGACTTTGTGAATGCTCTGGATAAAATTTTTCAACGTTCAAGTGGGTATATTGTAGCAGCAATGATATCTGAGAAAGCTTATCTTGATAGCATTATTAAAGAGGTAGTTATGAGGGTAATAAGAGCCCAAAATGAACCCAAAAATTAAGAAAAATCTCAAAATACCCTCAAATGTAGCTCACATTGATGATCTTAAGACTTAATTTGGCCAGCATTCTGGTCCCACCAATAGTACACCAAGTTGATGTGGAAACCAAATCTCAAACTAGTGTTGCTGAGCATATAAGGGCCAAGGGGTCCTTTGCACACGCTTTGAATCTTTGCTACATATTGGGGGAGGAAGTAAGGGTAACTTGAAAGTCAAGGACATTGACTCTAGACCAGTCAAGGCTCAAAATTATGGTTATCTATCTTTCAAAACCCCGACTTCCTTTACTTTAGTATATATTGTGGGTAATCTAAAGCCTGGTCAAACCAACGTCAAACCAAAAACCCCAAGGGCCCAAGTTTACCCTCATTTTTGGCTCTAACTCCTGAACACAAGGTCCAATCAGCTTAAACTTGGTCACATCTTGTAGGTCTCATTGATCTACAGCCCCTGGATCCAAAAAGGAAGCATGTACTTCTTTCAGAATTTTAGAGATATGGCCAAAAGCAGCAAAATTTCAAAGGGACCAAGTAAGCTGCTATTGATGGTAGGTTTGTCCTTAAGTGATGACTGGTGAGACAACCGTTTAACACAAAAAATTTTTCAGGAGAGTGACCCCAGAATCAAGATTTTGTTAAAATGGGTTTTAAAGGCCAGCTTTACGTCATCCCATATATTATGAGTAAAAAAAGGGTTTTAAAAAAACTTTAGCTAGTTGACCTGAAAAACAAAAAGTATATAACAAAAGTAACCCCAAACTGGGTCATTTTAGCCGCTATTGATGGGCTTTATTACTGGGCAGCTTATTGTGTAGTTTTCCATGGTTATAGTTGTCTGACCTTTACTGGGTGCGACTGCCAGGCACTAGAGCTATAATAAATTGTCTTCTAATTTTATTGAGCAGAGTTTGTTGCCAAAATGAATTAAAGAAAATCCGTCAACATATGTGAGAATTAGGGTCCAGATTTATCAATTAAGGCCACGATTTGCCCTGCAGGGTGTCTAAATACTTGCATATACCAAGATGGAGCACTGGATATGGAAAGTGGCTTTGCAAGTGGTTACATACCTACCCCCCATCATTACACCACAGGGTTTTGTTATTGTTTGAAACTTTTCCCTTAAACAGCTGGCAATGAAAGATCAACATGGTATACAACAGAAGTGAAATTGATGAGTAAATGACTGTTCCAACATGTATCGCACTTATAACTTCAGGTTAGAATATTGGAAAACAACTTTGGGCACTAATTTTCAATGCCAATCACTGGTGAATGGTATATACACATCTGTATAATTACATTTTAGCTTGATGAATTTTTTGTTCTTTCATGACTTCTTTCATGACTGCTTACTAATAACATATAAATTATTGTTATTATGAGCTTGTTATTGGGCTTTATTCAAGAGTTGAAAAGAATATTTTTGAGGAAGAGTTAACATTTTCTATCAAAGATAGTGTTGCCCTGGAATAATCATTGCAATGGGTTATAAATATCGTGATTCTCATTGGGCAATCACTGTCAAATATTTGTGATCCTTCCTAAAAAACACCGTTTACTACCTATTTAGATAAAACTCTTCATAAAGATAATTATCTATTTTCTACATCTACCACATTGTTGGCATAAAATTAAAAGTAGCATTGCACTTCAAGTAAAATTAGATAGCTTTTAACGTTTAAATCATGAATACACTAATATGGATATTCACGGCAAAGCTTTAACATTGCTTTACACGACTTTTTGCTCCACATCCAGCTTTCCAATATTCACACCGAAAACAGTTACTTCATAGTTCAACATGCATGCCATAGAACTAGTACATGAGTTATTAATTGCAAGGAAACCACACAGAGTGAGTCGAATTTTACACACAGATCTGCTCAACATGTTCAACAAGTTTATGAATCCGATTCATGTATGTCGATGGTGTTGTTGGTCGTTTTGCCAAATCTAGCATTAATTTTAAAATAAACAGTGACAAGCAGAAAAGTTGAAGAAACTAAGTAAGTTTTATAGGATACCACTCTTTAAACTGAAAAATAAAATTGAACAATGTTATCCACTCTGCTGTGAGCGAGTTTAACCCCACAGTCACAGAGGCGCCAAACGGTGGATTGAAGGTACTAAATTTAAGAGAAAAAGGTGCTTGAAGCTTACAACTCATTATCATGATTATGTAATTACACACACACACGTTAGTCATATATAATAGATAGGTTTAAGATGCTGTAAATCACGACTACAATTAAAAGAGCTCACATATACATGAATTTTAGAGGTATGTATATTACCCTAGTACAATTCAACTCAACACTTACCAAACTTACACACATTTAGGCCAGCGTCGCCGCCTGCTCCCTGTTTGGTGATGCCCGGTGCTATTGCCAAAGGTCTCTCTCCCATCAAACTGAAACCTACTTCAAAATCTACTTTCGAAAACAGGTGCGTTTTATATGATTTACCTAGCTGACAGTTGCAATATGTTGTTAAATGATCAATCTATCAGTACATAGTACACACCTAGTACATAGTACACACATTAGGTGCACCTAATATTTATCCCTCTCCGATTAGGTAACGTATTAAAAACATTTTCATCATTTTCAAGACCGCACATAGGAATTGAGCGGGTACACCTTTTACTCGCTCTTCTAGAGAGTGTAAATTATTGATCTCTACACCGGAGGAATCTATTGGAGGACCCTGTGATAACACGGACATTTTATCAAATTAAACAGCCGAGAATTGCAACATCTAATGTAGTAATGTACTTAACGTAATCTTATTGGGTACTTCACATCGCATGACGCATGTGTTAAAATGACATTAACTTCACCTGTTACTTGGTAATGGGTGCTCTTTATGATGAACACACTGCTGTGCAGCTGTGCTCTGTTTTATTATTTACATGATGAAGTAAAATCATGTTACCAGGTTGTCAATAGGATAATTTTATTTCTTCACTAGATAGTTGTGAAAAGCGCCGAATTTAACATTATTGGAGGAGATAAACGTCCGTTATAAGAACCATTATTGTTAAAGCTTCGGTAATTCTATCGATTATTAATGTCGTTACTCTAAGTCGTCCGCACTGATTAGAAACTTAAATCCAAGATGAGAAACTTTAAATTCAAAGCAGTTCTGCATCAATCCTTAAAGCCACCAGATGAAAATATGCGCAAATTCTAAATTCGAGTCAGCCAATATCCAGTCTATATCGCTAGTAAATAAGTTGAGACTCGGATCAATGTCTTCGTGTCTACCGCGGGTACTTACTATCGTCACACAATGCCAACATTCATATTGTTATCTGTTACCTATCTCTGTCAAGTAGCACACTGCTCAGCGATACCCCGACACTTTAAATATACCTTCCAAAAAACTATCGTTTTCGATTTGTCCATTTTAGGGCAAAACAAAAATTTCTTTTTGAGCATATGCTTTGTTAACATTTAAAAAATTTAATTAAGTTAGCATTCTAAAGGCATCGACCACGTTAGTTGTCTGACCGCGGTCAGCCTAACGTTGGATTTGAAAACTAGTACAGACGCAACTTGGATCAGTCTTTGATCAGCTGAGACATTTTAAGCCATAAAAGCATGAGACGGCAACAATACGGCAAGGTTCGATTGATATTCAAATCCTGATCATATAATAACGAATAATAAATAATATAATAACGAATAATAAATAATTGATAATTGACGCATTTGCCATTTTCAACTTCTCGTAAGAATCGTTGTTACCTTCTTTCCTTAAGAAGCACTTATGTAATGCTACTTTGTGTGTGGAACAAAATGTGTCAGTGGCAATTTTTCAGGTTTGTGGATTAGTTTTTAAAGGTACTTGTCCACTTTCTCTCTTTTAAGTTTAAGTAACAACGTTACCCTCCTGGCTCCCTGGCTACTCAGTTACGAAAGACCAACGTCTACTCCCTAAGAATTAAGAAAGGCAATGGTTTTGACTCAACACTATGACCATAAAATCAAACCTGGACAATATTATAGTACGGAGTAGGGGGTTTGCTCCTCCCCCGCCGGACCTGAATTAAATAGCCTAGAGGAGACTGTTTTTACTGTATACACTCAGATAATTAGATAATTGTTGTAGGAGCTTTAATCGTTGAATGCTGAAACGAAGTATGCACTAGTAAATTGTTATATAGGTACATCAACATGTAAATTTTCATGAATTTAAGGTTACCTAACACTGGTGACTATATTTGGAGTAGCAGCGGATGATTATATTAAGTCTGAAAATGTACATGGAAATGTATATATATATTAAGTCTGAAAATGTACATGGAAATGTATATACAATTCCTATTGGTAAAATTATCATATTTTCCTCACACCAGATGTTTTTGAGTGAATAACGTATGAAAGTAATGTAAAAAAAATTTCAATCGTTCACAAATATAAGAATATCAAAAGCTAAGATTGCTATTGTATTTACAGCTCAGATAAGGTGTTAAAGATGGAATTCTATGTGCAAAGCTAAGAACACGGTTGGCGTAGTATAGCTTGGTGCGCACCTCCTCCGATAGCCTGAATGTCAATTCCTTCTTGAGTACCCAGTTTCTTCCCCTCCTGGTGCTACTCTAGAATTTGAAGCAATTCAAATATGTTTCTCTACTTCATGGTACTGGGAACAAATTTCACTTTTTTTCAGTCCTCTCACCATCTGGGCCTTTGTGTTAAAATCCTGTTCCAAAAGTCTATTGAGATCGTTTTAGTTTTTCTAATTCATTTACGGTTTATTGTAACCTCCAGTTTATCTGACACCAATAATTATATGGCTTTTGGAGGGAAAGTGTAGACTCATATTTTAAGAATAGAACCATGGGCAGATTGATAAAGTATGCTTGTTTTTACACAGCAGATGATTTCATTTTCCCTGTTTTAACGATTTTACTTTCGACTGAACATTTGTTCAGATGAGGCTTGCTTGTGCTAATCCCGGCTGAACTAGTTACAGAGGATGGTTGTAACCCTTGTTTGAACCACTCTCGGAATTTCCTGAATCTTACCCAGTAAAGAACTGGGTTGGCAGCTGCATTGAGAGCCGTGGATAGCAGCGCAGTGACGTTCCAAGAGTAGTAAAACATTACTGGCGAACTGTAAATGGGGCCAGGGTACTCTCTGTAAACTCTGATAGTCATGATCCAGAGGAAGAAGTTTACACAGAGAGGGACGTTAGAGGTGATGTAGAGGACTGTGACAAGGATGATTGTCAGCGTGATCTGGTTTGTTGTTTTGGAAACTGCTGCCTGACTGGATTTTCCTAGCTTTGTAAGTCCTTGCTTGCATTTTCTTGAAGACAGAATCTTGTAAGATGATATTATGCAGCTGAGGGTAACTGGAAATATGGGACATCCGAGCCCTATGAAATCCATCCAGGTGTCAATTTCATTCCAAGTGTGAGAGATGTTCTTTTCGGGATGAGGTTCAGCCCAACAATAGCCATCGTTCCAATGGTATCTAATCAGGACAACTTTAAGACAGGCTGGAATAACAAAGAAAGAAGCCATCAGAACCCATAGGACCGTTAGAAATAGTAGGACTCCTCTTGGCTTTATCTTCTTCAGTGGAAAGAGGAGAGTGTAAGTTCTCGTTACTGATAAGGCTGCCATCAGAAAAACAGACATTCTCTGAGACATCTGGAAGATAATGTGATGAGCCACACAGAATCCGGGTAGCCAGACTTCTCTGTACCTCAGCAAAGTAACACCATGGTTGAGAGAAAGCAAGGAGATGACTGAGTCCTGTGTAGCGGTTAGAATGTATAGATAGTTGTTCAGACCAGGGTCCCTAGACCGTCGCTTCACGAAGTAGCCTACTGATACGGTGTTGCACAAAACCCCAAATATAAAACAGAAAACATAGACTGTACCGATTGTGACGTCTACTGTTCTGTATTCAAATTCTGTTTTGTTGATCATCTTGTTGACCAGGCTGGATGTTGAATGATATATTGATATCTAGTGTAAACTATCATTAAGACTGAAATACAAAGTAGCGAATCAGCAACGTAATATTAGTATGTATTATTGCAGCTCAGGAGCAATGGTGTGCTTCGAGGTGTGCATCATACGTGGGCCAAATGGTCCAAAAATCGTGGTTCCCCCCCTAAATCGTGGCCCCCCCATACTTATGCTAGATGCCTTACTAAGAACTTGATAATTCAATAGGTGCACTCGTAAAAGCATAACGGCATAAAACCTGAGAATATGTGTAATGAAACTTTGCAAGCGTTTAAGTCAGAATTAGAGCGTTGCGGATTCTAAAAAACTCGAATTAAAACTTTCTGAGATAACACAGTTCAATGCTTCTCGAGCATACCAAGACTTGGCTAGCTACTCAAACGAAACTTCTAAGCTTCTAATTATTTATTAAACTCGCAGTAACAACCATGTCGACACGTTTGCAACATTATGATCGCTGCTGTGTCTCATATGCTCATGTGAACTTGTCCTGCAGGATCCAAATACCTTGTTATAGAGTTATGTTGGGCCTACTCAGTGCAACCTTTGCGTTGAGCCACTGCAATAATGCCTCACATGAATGTGACCTTTACGTCTGAAGACTGCAATTATGGCGACAAAAATCTTTACAAAGCTTTATCAGTTAATCACTTATTCACTCTATTTACTTTTAAGTAAGCATTTGGAGTCTGGAGATCAAGACTGATTTCAATTTTAGAAAAGTGCCATCATTCAATCCACCAACCGTACCATTTCACTCATGAGTCCGGGTGTTTTGTCTGATTTCCAAACAATTACATCTTCATATTGCTTTATTGCCTGAGAAAAGCAACGTGATAAGCTAAAGGATATCGTCTTAATCTCAGATTGAATAGAAAAGGGTTTTTTAGAAAGGGATCACAACTTAGACAGGATTGATTGCGGAGTAAATTATCACAGATAAGTACTTAAGTAGCGAAAAGGGGTCAGACTAATATGGAAGTCTGAAACCTAAGGGTCGCGGATGCCCCTATTCTGGCCAAAACGTTTTGGCGGTTGAGGAATCTCAGGTCACAAATTTTTGGAGGGAGAATTCGAACCCCATGAACATTTCCCTTGAAACAGAATTTCTTTTTAATTGAATGATTCACAAAGTGGAAAAACTGAGTTCCATAAAGATTTCTATCGAAAAGTATCCTCTACCTTAAATTGCAGAACAACAGAACAACCAACATTGTAACTGCCCGCAAAATGAAACTTCTAACAAATAGCTAGATAGTCATCGGAAAGAAAACTAACAGCCGCACACCGCAAAAAACTCTGCCATTCCTTATTATTTCCAGAAACAGCCTCTGACGGGAGAGTGTCAAGTGTTGAAGGATGAACCAATAACATGGCTATTCCACTTTCTACCTCTAATTTCTTCGCATAGATGAAAAAAGAGAAGCATGGTATTTCGGTTGGAATTTTTAAAAGGAGCATTAAGTAACTGGGGTCGTCGCCAAGTTTCAAATAATCGATAAAAACGGCTTTAGGAAAAATGCGATACCTACTAGTTAACGTATCTGCCAACACATTCAGGAATACCTATTTTAAGGGTACCCCTTGACTCTTTAAGAGTGTTCTATTTAAGGGTAGATGGCCAAAAAGATTTTTGGGTTCCTAGACCCACTCATTTATGTATCTCGTTAAGTGTTTTTGTATTTATATGTGAAGGTTAAGTGTTTTTGTATTTATATGTGAAGGTCAAATTTCAGTTTTTTCAGGTTACTCGAGATGAGATGTTCCTTGTTTAATAGTCAAAAAGACAAAGTCTTGGTAGCAAACTTTAAAGAACAACAACAAAATACAAATATAGATCAATGAGCAGTGCCGCGTAGTATTGCAATTCAATAAAATGTTATTTGATAAGCGCATTTAAACTATTTTTACTTCACTTTTAGTGCTGAACAAAAAAGTAAAAAGAAAATATCCGATTCGTCAACTGGTGCCAGTATTTCAATACAATCTTACGTTGAATCTCAGGGTACCTTCAATCTCGAAATATTCCTCACTGACACTTTATGAAGTTCTGCCTTGAAGGCTAGACTCGAGTCGACAACAGAGAAACGAACCGTGCTCTCTTGGCGAGAAAGGTTAGTTCCTCTTAGACAGCCACCTCTGATCCACCTTCTGAAAGCTTTAAACCTGGTAAGATACACAACTGGATTGGCAACTGCATTGAGACTGGTACTTAGAATAGCTGTAACGTTCCATGAGTAGAAGTACATGACAGAGGAACTGTAGATTGGACCGGGATATTGGAAAGATATAATCGTTATAAGGTACAGGACATAGTTTACAAATAAGGGAATATTTGATACAATGTACATGATGGTCACTATGATGATAGTACCAGTCGCTTTACGATTTTTACTTTTTATATTTGCACTTGATATCCGGATTGAATATTGAGACTGTGTCCGTTTTTCTTTGACCTTCTGCACGGTCAATATCTTGTAAGCTGATATTATGCAGCTTACTGTAATTGGAATTACAGGAAACGCCAGCCCAGCAGTGTCCATGGCATTGTCGATTGTGTCCCATGTGAAAGACACTTTCTTCCCAGGAATTGGTTCAGCCCAGCAGTACCCACTTTCCCAGTGGTATTTGATCTGGACCAGCTTTATAGAAGGTGGGATCACGAAGAAACATGTCATGAGCACCCAGAGCACTGCAAGAAGCTTTAAAACAGATTTTGGTTCAATTGCCTTCAAGGGATAGACTATAATATACGTCCTAGTACAAGAAAGGATTGCCACCAGAAAGACAGACATTCTCTGAGACATCTGGAAGAGAATGTGATGAGCTGCACAAAATCCGGGTAGCCAGACTTCTCTGTACCTCAACATAGTAATACCATGGTTTAGAGAAAGCAGAGAGATGAAGGTGTCTTGAAGAGATGTTAAAGTGTACAGAATTGTCGGAAGATCCTTCTTCCTTGATTTCTGTCGGGTAAAGTAGAGAAGAGAAAGAGCGTTTAAAGGCGCCCCTAGTAAACAACATAAAAGGTAGATGACCCCCAAGGAAATGTCTGCTGTCTTGTAGTGCTGGTGTCGGTAAAACTCTGTTATGTTGACCATCCTCAGTACACTTTCCCGCGTCGTTATCGTGAGTACCTTCTGCATTACACAAGTATTTATATTATTATTTATATTATTATTAAACAAGTATTAGGTTATTAGGTTTGAAAACTTACAATATTCCGACTAAAAAGAAGCAGTATCAGTTGAACAAGAAAATGATTGAATCTTTCTATTTCTTACCAATTATTTAGGATTCGAAATAAAAGAAACAAACACAAAGTAGTTCGAAGGGAACACAAGTCAACTGTGTAGGGATAATCGTATTTGGGCCCAGTTTACGGCATCACATATTTACAGCTGTAATGACACGCACCGCAGGAAAATGATCTCAGATTACCGATAGATTTTCTATATGCCAAGGAATCTTAACGATAACCTGTCATAGAGCGAGGCCTGCTAGGCAAGCAGCCTTTTGTATACCCTCTATCTTTCTATATACCAACCGCAACACTCATGAATAATTAGACGTGAAACCCATCTTAAAGATTTATCACACCGATTAGGAGGTACGTACTTGAATGAATATGCAACAAGGTCAATAGCTGCTTTTTTTTATCTCATACTTATTTTAATTCGGACACTCCAACAGCCACATGTTACACACAAGTGTAACGGCCAATTACAGGAGGCCGAATGTACAATT
>JH153727.1:60628-74111 GCA_000226015.1 Mnemiopsis leidyi | reverse complement strand
GAAAATGATCTCAGATTACCGATAGATTTTCTATATGCCAAGGAATCTTAACGATAACCTGTCATAGAGCGAGGACTGCTACACAAGCAGCCTTTTGTATACCCTCTATCTTCCTATATACCAACCGCAACACTCATGAATAATTAGACGTGAAACCCATCTTAAAGATTTATCACACCGATTAGGAGGTACGTACTTGAATGAATATGCAACAAGGTCAATAGCTGCTACAAGTCCAAACTTTTTACATAAACACGCTCGTAATAATGGCGATGCAATTATACAGTCCACAGTTTAACTATGAACCTTGCTTAGATCTACCTTTAAATTTGTTAAATCGATACCTAATGTGAGAAGTTGCAGACCTGTCAATTTTGACTGAATTTAATTTTTCAAAGTATATACAATGGCATTTTGCCAAGATCGATACATATATTGTATCATTATTAACATTCTGTCCACTGTTGTTCCTGTTTCAGGCTAAATTCGAACAAAACCAAGCCCAAATCTACATCACGCCAATTAAAACTGAAAACATTGATTGAAATGAAATTTCACAAAGATAAGGGAAAAATAAATTATCGTTAAATTGTGAATTGTTATATCAGCAAAACATATTATAGAAAATAAATTATAACGCATGGCATGAAAGTTGTGCTTTTGAATATTTTCATTGGTATTATCAGCTCAAGGAGCCCGAGCTCCGGGCAGCGCCAGCGCACTTATCTACTAATCAACATGGTTCGTTAATCTACTCAACAACCAATTTAGAGCTCCTTCATGAGTAGTTAACTAGTGTAATTTCTATACAATTTCAAGCCTAGAAAAAATACAGAACATGCTTGAAATCCAATGCGGTGAAAATCCAATGCGATTGGAAAATCTCTGTATTGACATAAACAGAATATAATATTTATTGGTGGGATCACTGCAACTCATCACTTCTATTGTTCTTATTCTCCAACCGAATTTTCAAATTTCAATTATTTCAGCATCTTCTCGACACAAGTAGGGTTGATAAACAACCGCTCGAGATGTGTCTTAAAACATTGAACTAAAATATTAATGTACTCTATCATTTGTTATCACGATCGACTGGCACCTGCAGTTATTTTGCAGCCTGTTCTTGATTCACAAATCTGCGAGCACGTGCTATGTTCTTATCTGTCAGAGAAATGCTGCTTGAATCGTTGGCAGATATTTTGAAGTTGCTCTCTTGGCGAGAAAGGTTAGTTCCTCTTAGACAGCCACCTCTGATCCACCTTCTGAAAGCTTTAAACCTGGTAAGATACACAACTGGATTAGCAACTGCATTGAGACTGGTACTTAGAATAGCTGTGACGTTCCATGAGTAGAAGTACATGACAGAGGAACTGTAGATTGGACCGGGATATTGGAAAGATATAATCGTTATAAGGTACAGGACATAGTTTACAAATAAGGGAATATTTGATACAATGTACATGATGGTCACTATGATGATAGTACCAGTCGCTTTTCTATTCTTGCTTTTCATATTTGCGCTCGGCTGTTTTATGGCATATTTGGTATTAGTCCGTTTGTTTTTGACCTGCTGTATCGCCAGAATCTTGTACGCTGAAATGACACAACTGACTGTAATTGGTATTACCGGAAATGCTAATCCAGCAGCGTCCATAGCGTTGTCCAGTTCATCCCAAGTTGAAGAAAATTCCTTCCCAGGAATTGGTTCAGCCCAGCAGTACCCACTTTCCCAGTGGTATGGGATCTGGACCAGCTTTATAGAAGGTGAGATCACGAAGAAGCATGTCATGAGCACCCAGAGCACTGCAAGAAGCTTTAGAACAGATTTTGGCTTGATTCTCTTGAGTGGAAAGAGGAGAGTGTAGGTTCTCGTTACTGATAGGGCTGCTACCAGAAAGACAGACATTCTCTGAGACATCTGGAAGAGGATGTGATGAGCCGCACAAAACCCGGGTAGCCAGACCTCTCTGTACCTCAGCATAGTAACACCATGGTTTAGAGAGAGCAGGGAGATAAAAGAATCCTGCAAGGAGGTCAGTGTGTAGAGGTAAGTGGGAAGATCCTTCTTTAGTTTGTTTCTAGTGAAGTAACAGAGGGAAAACATGTTGGCAGGTAAGCCAAACAGGAAGCACGAAAGGTACAGAGATCCAATTGTAATATCAGCTGTTCTGTAGGCAATATGGTGGACGAACTCCGTTTTATTGTACATGATTATTCAGTTGAAATAATTCTTCAGCTGCAATGTAATGCTGTTACTAACAAGAAAACTTATCAAAGAAAGGTATTTTTATTGAAGGCCACAAATCTGACAATACTGCTTGCGGAGGACGGTTCACAAATCACAGGTAAGTGGAGGAAAGAGGTCACAAATCACATGTTAATTGCGGGAGAGGGGTTTCAAATTAGCCTTTTAGAAATGCCCCGAATGTTATAGTTTCAGAAGCAATCTTTGGAACTAATCAGTGATCAAATCAACCGTTTGTACTGTTGTAATGTAACACAGCCGTTCGTACAAGTGCGAAGCAGCACAACAAACTTTCAATGTCAACAAACGAGACCTCCAACAAGTAGCAAGAAGTCAGGATGAATACAAACAGCCACCTGTCAAGTAAACTCCGCCCCTTCTCACGGGGCAGTCACTGACGCTGGAAGGAAAGTGTCACGAGATGAAAGATCAACCAATAACGTGGCGATTACGCTCGCAACTATTGATGGTCGTGCTTATCTTCTATTTAAGCATTTTCATCATGTAATATAACATTTCATCTTTTCGCTCAAGTAATCACTATGGCTTGACTATTGACTCAACTTCAACCAATTGACTTAACTTTTCAAATAAGCTATGACTAAACTCTGCCTTTACTTTGACTTAAGACTTATCTTTGACTCTACTTTGAGTCAGATTACATTTTCTACTGGCTTTACAACCACTTTCTATCGATTCAACTCCCAATCTCGCCTAGTTTAGCACTTACGTCTTACAAGTTAAGTCTTTCTAGTAATACAGTACTCCAAACCCGTTTAAAGTATGGTAGTTTATGACTAGACCACTCTCCCAACAAAAACTTGTGATAAGTGGCCCTTAGCTCTCACGCCAAAAAGTTTTTGTCGAAAAATGCTTAATTTGTGACTTCTCTTGTGCTTGTGAAATTATACGATTTGTGACCCCTCCTGAGATTTAAAGGCGTGATAAAATGAGCTGATTACGAGGCTACTTACCTGCGATATTTGACACACACCTTTAAAGGCAATCCTTTCAAATTTGTGATCTTGAATTACACTTTTCTTAATAGGTTCAATATAGATTAATGTTTGTTATTCATAATATTATTGTCATTATAGAGTTATAGTTATCCCACAAATAAACAATAATTTTTTATTGAGGATGCCTCCTATTGATTGAATCTTGCGCCATATTAGTATAAGATGAACCTGGGAAAATGTAATACAGATGCAAGTAACAAAGCTAGTTGAAGTAAGGAAGTAAAGTGGTAAACTATCAATGGATACGGTTTTCCAGAAATAAGTCATTTCTTCGTTTGTGACGGTTGGCTACAAAGTCGGGAAAGTAAGATGTAAGTTTTGGACCGCCTCCTATGTTTTATTCTCCTGAATATCAAATAATTTTATTGCATAAGTAATACGTGAGTCTTCTTGTCGGCTCTTCAACTTAAGTGGCTATTATAGCATAGA
Organism: Mnemiopsis leidyi; assembly: GCA_000226015.1. Classification (NCBI taxonomy): domain Eukaryota; kingdom Metazoa; phylum Ctenophora; class Tentaculata; order Lobata; family Bolinopsidae; genus Mnemiopsis; species Mnemiopsis leidyi. Next base: position 70,415 of record JH153727.1, on the reverse strand, counting down.
TCATGCTATTATGGGAATGCCGTTGTTAGGGCTAAAGTAGTACAAGCTTGTGCGCGTGTAATTAAACCAAAATTATTTGTCCTTGCGTCTAACAGGGAGCAAAACATAAACATTCCTATCCTAGGAACATTGATGAATTTATAAAAATATAATTGTTTAAGCCAGATTTTTACAAGTTTATTGCATTCTATGATTGAATGTTTTGGTATTTACATACGAGATAATGTTATGTAGGAAATGAATGAAACTATAAAACCGTCACGGAGCCATGTTGGCATTGCATTTGGGTTCCATTAGCTGTTTATGAACGATCGTCTTTGTTAGAGGTTGTTTCCTTTTAAAATTTCGAGGATTCTAGTATTAGCAAAGTCTGATAATTAGTGATTAAAATGAATATACCTAAAAACAAAGGCCAATGGTTTTAAGAAACATCGAATAATTGCTTTTCAATCTATAAGTCTATAGTCAAAGCAACTATCAAGTGATATTATCAATAAAATGTAAGAGCTTATTTCAATCTCAAAATGAATAGCAATAACAAATTGATGCGATAACATAACGAAAATATTCAATTACTTCACCTTGACTGATGCCTGTCAAACAAATTTGAGAACTGCGAAGTGCGACACGCCGTAAAGTGTTTCTATAGTAGTGCGCTAACAAGGCTTACCTTTCCACAACCGCGTCAGGCAAGCTGGGTGTCAATCCAGCGGGTCTGAATTCCTTGTTTAAGGTGCTTCGTTATTCTTGGAATCTCGGAGAACTGTGCCAGTCTGTTGTTGGCGACGTGCTGTTAAGCTATCAAAACAGTTGACTATTAAAGTATTATGAGAGACCGGTATTTTTGTATTTTTTGGACAAATTATCAAGATATTGACGCTTTGTTTCTGTTAACAAGTGAAGAATGAATGTTTACTCCTTTTAACGGAGTTTCATTTCTTGAGGAATGCAAGTGCATTAGCCAATAGACCTGCATAAGCACTATTCCGTGGTCAGAAGTTAAGCTTCTAGCTTACGTGGCTAGGTAACGGTTTTACTTAAAGACAAAAAGACGGACCGATTTGAAAAAATGTCATCGAAAAATTTGTGTGCATTTCTATGGAAAATAAGGAACGTGCTAGATTTCTATACGTTTACTAGTTGTAATCAGGGCACTGGCAAGTGTTCGTGGTAGTTTTGCCACCTGAGTACAGAAGCTCAATTGGGTTACAACGCTGGCAATGAAGGTTATACCGACGGCCACAGCCACTTTCATTCCCAAAACCAGCTTGCAGGACTGAGGACAGTGGTATTATAAAGCTTACAAGCTTACAAGGTGAATTTTCACTAAAGAAGCTTGAGCAATTTATCTCTTGACCATGACCCATTGATGAAGAACTCCGTTGTTTTATTTATCGCATCTCAATTAAAACTAAATCTTGTGTAAATACAATATATGCAGAATATTATATATTTATATAATATGTATTAATAATAATATAAGAGTCGTCACAAAAAGGCCACACATTCGAAGATCCACTTCTAACTTTCTAATGAAAAAAAGTGCCACGATATCACTTGGCATAGAAATTAGAACAAGCATTTTTCTCTCAGTAATATAGTGATAATTATGAGTCAAGTCTATCTTTGTCCATGTCTTAGCTGCAGATCTCGCTCGGTTTAATCCATCTCATTTAGCTACTTAAGTTCTGGTTTCTTGTACAGATGGATTTGAAACAACATCAGCGTACACTGCCGCTAAGTCGGGCATGAATGAAGTAGCTGGTGGGCCCATACTGACGGCAGAACGTCGTGACGGCGTCGCTGAGATTACACTACGTCGTCCTGCACTGTGCATCGTGATTATACTCTGTCGTCCTGCACTGTGCATCGTGATTACACTCTGTCGTCGTGCTCTCTCTGGGCTCATACACCCTCCTCGTAACCAGTTCCGGAACCGTTTGAACCGTGTTAGGTAAACAATCGGGTTAGCACTAGCGTTGAGACCGGTTGTGAGGAGCGCTGTGAAGTTCCAAGAGTAGAAGTACATCACTGTAGAACTATATACCGGCCCAGGGTAAGTGAAACTTGTGATTGTTACAAGATAAAGAACGTAGTTGATGAACAGTGGCAGGTTGGCGATAATGTAAAGGATTGTAACTATTATGATGGTTATAGTAGCCTTACGGTTAGACTTTCTTATTGACGTGTTGAACTCGTGAATCGTTCTGTCCGTATTTGAATGTCTGTTATGAGACAATTTAGTGCTTGCCTGTGTGGGAACTGATGCCTTGATTTTTACAGCTGAGATGATGCAACTCAGAGTGATTGGCAAGACCGGACATGCCAGCCCAATAGTGTCCATGGTATTGTCCAGCTCATCCCAACTGTACGTTATGTCCTTCCCAGGAATCGGTTCAGCCCAGCAGTACCCACTTTCCCAGTGGTATTTGATCTGGACCAGCTTTATGGAAGGTGGGATTACGAAGAAACATGTCATGAGGACCCAGAGCACTGCAAGAAGCTTAAGAACGGATTTTGGCTTGATTCTCTTAAGTGGTACCAGTAGTGTGTATGTTCTCGTTATGGACAAGGCTGCCACCAGAAAAACAGACATTCTCTGAGACATCTGGAAGAGAATGTGATGAGCCGCACAAAATCCAGGTAGCCAGACATCTCTGTACCTCAGCATGGTTATACCATGATTTAGAGAAAGAAGTGAAATAACAGCATCCTGGAGAGATGCTAGGGTGTAAAGATAATTTGGCAGATCCATACACTTCATCCTCTGCCGAGTAAAGTAGAGCAAAGAAAGGATGTTAGCAGGGAGGCCGAAAAGAAAACAGAGCAGGTATATGACTCCCAGTACCGTATCTGCTGTCTTGTTGTCCGGAAAACTGTAGAACTCTGTCAGATTGTACATACTCAGGTTCTCTGGGGAGAGGGTGAGATTTGAGAATCTCTTCAATCAAGTAGCACATAGAGAACGGTATTTCAGGAGAGGTCTATCTAATTTTTTAATATCTTAAACTCTATTCCTTTGAATTTATAGAACCTGCTTTAGTTCCTGGCTGTCAAATAATCTAACGTGGTCAAGTGAACATAGAGTAATCGACAAAAACAAACGCGGGAGCAATAGGTACACGTTAGGAAATAAGGTTAAAAATTTGAGACACTTCCTAAGAAATACCGTTTTCTACTTACTAGTATTAATAGATTATATAGCGAGATACGTTGGTTATTTGAGTCCCTTGGGACAGATTTAGAAAATTTATCGACCGAGTTTTATAAAACAAATAAATATCATGCAATACAACAAATTCAGAAAATAAGACGTTTCAAAAGATACAGGGATAGATAAAGATTCAAACACAACCAAACGTCTGTGGCTTCGGTTAAATAAGAGAGTTTAAATTGTCATTGAATAAGTATAAGTAACTCAGCTGAAATAAGATACATCGAAAAAATTTGGGCAACTCTATCAACTGTAAAGAGTAGCTGTACTACCTATTAACCTTGGTTGTGATACTCAAGCATACTCATAGAAGATTGTATAGTTTACCAAGACATCCAGACCTACCTTCCTACTGTGCTGTGAAATTTTTAATGATCGCTACACAAATACTCAAATAGCCGCTGCCAGCTTATGGGTAGCTTGATCGTTTTTACTTGTTATATTATCGTGGTTCAGGACCACCTACTGTTTTAAATCTACTTTAAGACACATATAGGTGGTACTGTGCGATAAGTCAATTACTTAATTAATTAGCTCCAGGGGAATTCCCACTCATTTTCGATAGCTCAAATAATAAGAAGATTGGCGAAAACTGGCAAGTACCTGATTAATTTGAAATGCCGGGGGCTAAGGCAATTGTTTCAAGAGAATTTCAATATGAGCTTGAAGGCTATAAAAATCAGAGTTATTAACATAACAACAGTAATAGATTGGCGTCTGTATCTTAACGTGATATCGATTACGGGATCACACTTAATTTAATTAATAACATGATCAGAAGTCAAGTAACATGAAATTACGTCTAATAACCAAATTGTTTAGGGAAATCTGGCGACATCTTGGTGAAGTAATCGATATGTTTGCTATCCACAATAGGTGTCTGTTTGAGAAAGTGAAAGCCAATATTACTACCATTCACTATTTCACGATCTAATTATTAATTAAATTGAAAAATTAACTCGCTAAGATAACGCCGTTGGTCAATAGTCATGGCCAATGGAAATTTCAAACAACTTGACTCTACTGCACCTATGATTCATTAGAAAATCACACGACAAAACAAATATAAATGACTTGTGTAAACCGATTCGAAGCGATGCATATGACTACTGTTGTCTATTAATAGTCCAATATTTATGCCTTAGATGTTGTCCTGTGCTACCTTTTCCAGCTAGATAATGCACGTTTTGTTAGGTTTAGATCTTACTGAAGTCAGAAATACCGACAATTAACAACATTTTTCTGTCATTTATTTACCGTTTAGTACCAAAAAGTAAATATATCCCTGGTACTGTCTATCGCCGCGCTGTTAACAAGTCATGTGATGCCAATTTAAACATTCAGATGAGATGTCGTTTAACTTTTATTTCATTGTGCCACACACAGGATTTATGCAGTCACGTTCTGGGGAATAGATACTCATGAATTTATTGATTTAGATCACGCCGAATTCAGCAACTTTGAATTAGCTAACCAGATACACACTACCTAATCCTACTTTGGTCTGTAAATGTTTAATCATAATATCAATCTTGATCAACTTTTTATTTGGTGAACGGTGATTAAAAACATCGTAGATGCTATTTTTGGGATAACCGTGAGCCCTAAAACTCTCCACCACTTTTTGCTGTTTATCAATATCACAAATTAGCAAAAAAGAAGAGTGGAAAAAGTATTAGCAGCAAACAAAATAAGAAGAAGCGATAAATGAAAATGATTGATAACGATTTATCAATTTTCAAAAAATCCTATGAATCCTAAAATTGTTGATGACATCATCATTGGCCAAACCCCCCTCCCCCCTCGTCATCAATCGTCATCATTTGGAAACCCCCTCTAGGTGATGACATCATATGTGAACGACCCTTAATCATATTCCCCCATGATTAGACCATACGAATTAAATCAATAAAAACCCAGAAGATCATAATTTATAACCTAGAAGTGCTACGTTCCCAGCTTTAAAGAGGCTTCTTAGAAAGATAAGCAGTGCTTGGGAGCAAAAGATGTTATATAACACTTTTGCAATAGGTAACAAGGTGCTTTGACGCAACTCACGGTCTTAAACAATGTAGACCACGGTAATGTATAATTAATGCTTTAGTGATAGAGAGATATAAGGTGTGATAGCGTGACAACCTTTAAGTCTATGAGGACCTAGACTGTCCAATTTCGCTCTTAGCCTCTTAAAGTCGGTTCAATCAGGCTTTTTGTGGTCTTTTGTATGTGACCACCACCTGACCTACCTCTTTCCAATCCTGTGAGTCAGAAAAGTTGAATTACAAAAATAGTCTAGGACCTAAGGAAGTGGATGCTGGTTCCATCCGCGTGATCTACATGATATTTAAATCGATAGGTACATAATTCATATGATAATTAGGTACGATCTGTTCGAATCTGAATATCTAAAATTGTCAATTCTATTCTCGCTCAATAAGGAAAAGCCTAAACACGAACACTGCATCAACTACGTCAACTAAGCCACCGCCGGAAGCCGCCAAACTTACAATTATTCACGCTACATTTCTTTGGTCAAAAGAAATGTAGTCTTCAAATTTTCAAACTGAAAATTTGAAGATTTCAACTCGAAATTTTCGCGAAATATGTTCATCATCATGTCAGGTTACAAAACTTGTTGTTGTTGTATTTTGTAATTGGGCTACACGTAGCTTATTTGATCACCACAATTTACCAATTACCACGTTTTGTCTAGAAAAGCTGCAGAGGTCAGACTTCATAATTTATTCTTGTGCTACAATTTTAATGGGCCTAGAAAATAAACTGAAATTTGGCAGACTCAGATTCCACGCCTTCTCCGGTTGACTGACGTACATCACTGAAACAGGAAAACAATCTACACATCGGATACATGTATTCTGATCTCTGGCCAAACCTTTGTCCCTGGACCCTGTACAACAAACGGCGCACCAAGACTACCAATATGCAGTGATTAACCTCTAAAAATTGCATGTTTTCTACACTCGCAGCTCAGTACACTAAAACAAACGCTATTGGTTTTAAATGATATGACTTCTTTTTCAAATCAATGAAATAATCATTAATCAGTTCTAAAAAAGAAAAGGTACTTGAAACAATTAGGACTCGACGTTAGGTGACGCTGAGGCGGCTTGATAAAGAAATAGGAGCTTGTGCTGGTGGATCAGAGCCCAGAGGGTGACAATAACTCCTGTTACGAAAAGGCCTTGCTAAACATTGCAACTGTCTTATGAAAATGATTATTTGGTTATGTGTCTCCTGAAAGCCTAATCATTTAAACTATTTTCTGGCAGTTCTGAAAAGGTAAATGGTTCATTCCAGCATACTAAACCAATGTTCTTTAAGCTTAAATTAAGCTTGAAAAATCAATCTCCCGGTCAAGTTTTTAAACCTTTGAATGTTTCTGGACGATCTAGTAGATTACTTATCCCTAAATTTGTTAGCAGTAAAATAATGTATATTACAATTCCATTTACAATGCTTCTAAGATTCTAAATTTCTTGAACGACAATGACATTCCATACAGTATATTATCGCCACCAGTTTAAAAAGAACGTTTCAAGAACCACCTTCTTACTTTGCAAAATAAATCTCTAGATGAAGACGGTAACTGATTAAACCTAATAATATAGTTATTGGGTATTGAATAGTGGACAGAGTTAGACGGTATGTTATTTACAGTTGTTAAGGGTGTTTGTTGGTGTCTGGTTTGTTTTATTTGGGGACCTTAGGTGTTTTGCTTGTGGGGTACATTTAGGTTTTCTTTTAACTGAATTTAGGATAAATAGCTAATAAAATTTGTTTTTTGTTTTGCTCTATATCTTATGCTTAACATTCTTTGTCATTTGTGTCACGAATATAGCTTAGGACACCACGATTTCCCTCTTGAAACTAAACTTTATCGTTCACAATGTTTCATGAGAACTATAAAATCTGAAAATTTTACCATCGCGAACACAGGCATTAGGTTGTCTCCCTTGCCATGAAGCACCTAGGCCCTGTTTTACCCGACGGTTAACACTTTCTAATCAGTCTATGTACTGGGTCTGCTTTCTTGTGTCTTATTTTCTTTGATATTGTGATGTAAAATAAATAATTTAAATCGTGTAAAAATCGTGCAAATCGTGTTCTGTGTGTGCTACAAAGGACAGCTCAATTTCAACAAGTGAACAGTAACGTATAGAAAAATAATGTCATCTACTGAAATGCCATCAGGGCGTCGTAAAAACATCCATTAGGCTGTTAAAGGTACCATTTTATATGTCCTAATAGGCAAATGTTTACGAGTTAACTTCCAACTTTTATAAAGTTACCCTACGTATCAATTAGAAAATGGCTTGAAAATTTACATAGCTATAGCGTATGTCCGGAAGTATAGCAGTTTAAATTCTTAGGCGGATTTTTTACAGCAGTAAAGAGCCGATGTGAAAATTTTCACATTCACCTAATTAAGAAAATTTTCCCTAACAGTCAGACGCACGATGGTGATTGGTGATCTTTCTGAGTTTGAGTTACACCCTCAGCATTTGCTAAAGATCGTGTAACATTATAAAAAAATTAAATAGATAAAATAAAATAAAATATGATATAACTATGTAATCTCAAATTACTTGACTCTCTGTTTGAATTTTTACTTTCCTGAATAAGTTTGAATTCTCTAATCTTAAAAACATGATATGAGTAATCAATAATAATCCGTATTATGAAAAACGATGATATGTAATCACAGAAGCCTTATCAATCATAAGCTATTCTACTGTCGTCGATGACGTTTATATTTGGTACAACAACGATATCTTCAGTTGAAAATTTAGGTAGTGTTGATGTCAGATGACTGACTGAAGAAACCCTTGAGGGGTATGGGCACACTGAACTCGGCCGATGGCTCTGGGTAAATGCGGTGATGCTTCTTCGTCTTGCGGCAATGTCTCTTCTGCAGCCGCCCTTAATCCACTGTCGATATCTTCTGAATCGGGTGAAATAGATGATCGGATTTGCACTCGCATTAAGACCTGTAGTGAAAAGTGCAGTAAAGTTCCAAGAGTAGAAGTACATCACTGTGGAACTATATACCGGCCCAGGGTAAGTGAAACTTGTGATTGTTACAAGATAAAGAACGTAGTTGATGAACAGTGGCAGGTTGGCGATAATGTAAAGGATTGTTACTATTATAATGGTTATAGTAGCTCTACGGCTAGACTGTCTCATTGTTTTGGTTGTGTGACGGAATGACCCGTTCAATTGCATCGCTATGTTTATGCTTTTAGAATTCTGATCTCGAGCATTTTGCCTTTTTGGACGACTTCTGGGGGCTGCTGATACGATAATTTGGTGCGAAGATACGATGCAGCTAAGTGCAATTGGAACAACCGGGAAGGCTAGCCCTGCGGTATCCATTGCATTGTCTATTGTATCCCAGGTGGAGGAAAAATAAGTGTTGTTAATTGGGGCAGCCCAACAGTAAGCGTCATTCCAATGGTACGTTATCTGGACAAGCTTTATAGATGGAGGTATCACAAAGAAACACGTCATGAGAATCCAAACTAGAGCTAACAATCGTATTACTATCCCACGTTTTACTGCCCTGAGTGGAAAGAGGAGATTATAAGTTCTCGTTACTGATAAGGCTGCCACCAGAAAAACAGACATTCTCTGAGACATCTGGAAGAGGATGTGATGAGCCGTACAAAGTCCTGGTAGCCAGACCTCTCTGTACCTCAGCATGTTAAGACCATGATTTAGAGAAAGCAAGGAGATGACGGCGTCTTGTATTACTGTGACAGTGTATAAGCTGGTTGGAAGGTCCATGTCTCTCCACCTCTGCCGAGTGAAATAGACCAGGGAAATGATGTTAGCAGGAACTCCAAAAAGAAAACAGAACAAGTAGATTGTTCCAACTATTGTATCAACTTCTGTATGACCCGGCATTTTGTAAAAGTCTTTCGCTGTCAGGTCCGAAATATTTTCCATTTCTGCCCCTCTGCTCTATCCTGATAATGTAAAATCATTGGTTAATGTGATTAGTCATACTAGGATCACTGCATTTCCGTCCACGAGGTTTTGTCAAGGGTATCACCTAAGTCCTAAAACCTATTAAGTTTCAAGCTCCTAAGTTCGGGATAGCCTTTAGCAGGCAACGCCTGAACCTAATGCTTACAAGTGCACGAGAGCAGGTAGATAAATCATGCTAGGCATGTGATCCAAATCACGGTAGTCATCCAGATGGGTCTTTTGCTGCATTAGTTAATACAGCTCCCCATTCAACCCTCACACTGGATTTCACGTACAAAAGTTCAAAGCTGAGCTTTGCACGAATATGAAATTGTGAATAAGTACCTAATAACTTAATAACGAAAGACAGTTATGATAAATGGCCTTAAGGGGGAATTGTAAAAATTTAGCTAGACCAACGGACTGTACAGTAACCTAAAGCACCCTAACGGGCATCAATTGCACCACTTTATTTATTGATTCTAAGATGACGCATTTTTAAAAATCGCAAAAAGAAAATTTTTCCGAGAATTTGGAAATTTTTGGAAATTTACATTGCATGAATAAAACTCAGCCGTTTCTAAT
>JH153727.1:32421-52607 GCA_000226015.1 Mnemiopsis leidyi | reverse complement strand
GAATGTGATTTGACTTAATGTAATCTTCTCGAAAATATTAACCAAATGGACCTAGATACACATTGAAACAAAATCGGAAGTTAATTTTGGCCCGCTCTGCACTTAACTTAACTGTCCAAAGCAGAAAAAATTGGTTAGAATCGCGTTTTAAGGTCGATTTCGGGATATGAATTAGTAATACCACTGGAGTGTAATTACTAAAAATGGTATTACTAAAGTAATACCACTCCAGTGGTATTACTACGGTGTAATTACTATATTAATTTTACTCAAAAATTAGCAAAGTAATACAACTGAAGTTGAATAATAGATTTAGATCGATTCAACGTATGAGTCTTTTTCAGCATTAATTTACGAACTAACATATCAGACTGTATTAACATATCCTCACTTCTCAGATCAGTCTTAAATTATGATTTATGCCGGGAAACCAAGCAGCTTACAAGGACACGCGATCTGAACAAAAATAGCAATCTTCAAATAGGATTGAAAATTGTACGAATTTGGACAACAGGAGACATCAAAAGCAGCTCAATCGAGACCTTGGAAAAAACTCTATGATACTTTAAAGGATAAATCCATAAATAAATCCATAAATTTTTAATAAGGGTTTTTTCACTTTATGCCAACAGGATTCAAAATACGTTGTAAGCAGCTAACATAGACTATGAGCACAACTGTACAACAGGACTCAGGAGGCTAATTTTCCACTGATATGAACTATGGAATTTTTTATTGCCATTTACTATATGAATTTGGGCTTCAAATGAGGATGAATGTTTGGTAATTATTCACAGTAAGAGCCAGAAATTTCCTTAAAGTGCCCACATTTTGTTATTAATTATCTTATTCATGAAACAGGAGTCGGGCAATTTTAAATTATACGTGCACTGTGCAATACTACAAGGCACAATTTTTGCATGGATTAAGAGAGGGTAACTTACATCTTGAATTCAAAACCAGAAAAAAGTAGATAAACCATATCGGAAATCTCTGTCTATTTATACTAAAAGGCCTGGTATTGTTGCTTTTGCCGTTCAAATTATTTTATTATGCTTTTTTGAAAACTAAATGATTTCGGTACAGCTTTTCTCAAGTTAGTTTGTTTTGATTGTCATGAAATCATAACCATAAGTCATCATAATACGAAGTTGAAAAATTTGCAGAGTACTTGGATTTTAGAAATAGAAATAACGATGTAAATGGACAATGACGATGTTAATGATGGACACGCTTACCTAATATCTTCAAATCTTCACAGCTACACAAAAATTGAAATCGTGAAGAGCGGCTTATATTGAATATTCGGCGTATGATATCTTGAACATTTCTTCTAACTGCGAACATACAACCCAAAATTCTAAAATTCGCATTGGAATTGCTACAATTTGACGACTAATCATGAATAACTGCCCAGGCATTACTAAGGACGCCAATCATTTGCATATAACTAACCCTCGAGACACAAACTGAAACCCCTTACTGATACCCATATGGAGATTACTTGATGCCAGACATAGATAATGCACCTCTGACCTTTAGAGACGCGACTTCTAATGTACTGTGACCTGGAAATATATGCAAATTTCTGCGTAGATACCCATTGTCTGCCAAGCAGTGGAGATTGATGATGTTGTGTGGCAAGAAGTGCGGGTGATCTTTGTAATCGAGATTCAACCAATCATTGATATTTAAACGAACAATCTGCAAAGGTCATGTGCGTGAGTACTTCGATCCCATCTAAATTACCATCATAATCCAACTTGAATTGTTGCGCAGCTACCAGCTGTACAACTATAGCCACTATAGTACTAGGTAAGGGCTGGGAGGAGGAAGGGTAAGGCACTGACCCTAACGGCTGGGTCAGTGCCTAACCCTAACCCAACCCGCCTAAACCAATGGTCAATGATCAAATAATTTAGACCGCCTCTATGAAACCCTAAAAGTTGCTCCATTGTCATGGACCATGGTATCACATAAAAGTGGATTTACCACAGCAATTATGGAGTTTTGACAATGGCTATGCTCAAACTATTGACCATTGGACCTTACAAAGTGGTTAAGGCCTCACCCTTAGCAAAAGCTGAGATTGCAAATTGGATATGTGATATTGACAATAAGTCAATACTTCAATATCATCGGATATTGAATGATTAAAACGTAGAGTCGAGTGCCGCTTATCAGCTTATTATTGTGGTTTCGTGGAGAAGATAGAAAAATATGTCAACAAAAATATCACAGGTTTAATAGCTGAATGATGGGGTTCGGCGTTTTGCTGCGCCCGTACCCCACAGAAGCACAAAGAAACAATCGCATTAGGCATCTTTCAGTTTTTTGTTATAATTTATGACATTATACCTTTGTTCGTCATGCACTCATTTGGATAATAGAACATGATTATGTTATAGCTTAATGCCTGTCGCTATTATAGTCGTTGATTTATTAACCCTCTTGCTCCATCATTTGGTGATTTTTCCTGATATTCTTGAACCATGCCGTTCTTTGATTTTAAGCGTTTGCCATAAATATTTTAAAAGCCAGATAAAATTAAATTTCTCACATTTCACAGAGCATGCATTTGTCTTACAGAGAAACTTTTTTGCTTTACTAAAATTAAGAACTAGATGATTATGGATTAACTCAAACTAAACCCTGACAAGACATGGTATCCTCTATTAGTCTATTAAAATGTTCACACTAACGGATTCTCAAGTTGGTACTTTGATCAGATGGTTGGTCTGATGAACACTGGTACATCAGCCCTATCGAAAAAGCCAGTGTATAGATATGTACTAATAAAATCATTATTATTGATCTTACCAAAAGTCAAAACTTTGCACTATAACTTCGACTAAAACTGGACGATTATTTGTCTCCGTAATTTTGTGACTAAAATTTTCTAATTTTACCCAATTTCAAACGATGCGGTTTCAGATAAAAAATGCAGTTGACAATATCGGCAAACACAAAATGTATCAGATGAGACCTCAGACTGCGTCATAATTCCATATGTTATGACGGTTTTATAGTTTAAATGTGCTATTATTAAGTCTTTAAATAGTAACTTGATCGACATGGTAACGATGTTCATCGGGACATAACATGTGAAAACTCGCAAAATGTAACTTGACAGCGCTCATACGATAATATTAACTCATGTGATGAAATTAATTCAAAATTGTTAGTAAATAGAATTGTACATTTTCATAACAAATATTCAACTCTAATACTAGTCGATAACAGGAGTGAAGAGTGGATAACAGGAGTAAAAAGCATTGGAAGGTTTCAACGTTAACTGTCACATTAGCACATTGTTTTGCTGACGAGGTTTTCCCTAAAACAAGAAATATCAGTACAGTAGAAACTCCGCCGACAGAAAGTAAAAGAAGTGACCTTATGATCAGCTAATTAATTAGCAGGCCGTTAATCAAATTAGCATCTGCGAGGTTCTGCCCGCTGATGTCTCTCTTTACTCACTTGAATCTGTGTTGGATTTACGATATGAACATGTGCTCGTTCAGTCTGATTTCATTTTATTTTTACCAAAGTTTGACGTGTGGAGCCTTCTGTCGAAATTGCCCCACTGCACGTGAGCTTGGCAAGCTAAACGTCATATTTTACACGTCACACGTGCGATAGAACAATCTAAAATGTAATAAAATCGTCAAAAAATTGAAAGGCTAGAAAAAACTTAAAAAACATGGGGAAATGTTTGATGTTCTTTATTCTTATATGATTCTACGATTCTTTAATTTGCATTTTCAATCTATTCATACGACATTTAACAACTCGAGCAATCGCGATTCCACAATTCAACAAACTACGCATTGCTAGAAATAAAATCGTCGTTTAGACTGTTTGAAATATTCGACAAGTAACATAATTTGTATAGGGTTGTCGTGTGCTCTAGTTGTTGAAGTCTCTTGACGATCCTCAGCGACACACGCAGCTTTTACAATCAGAAATAGGCTGGGCACCTTAACAGTAACTTCTTTATTCCGAAAGACTAAAGCTCGGTAGTTCATTGAAATTTAACAGTATACAACCCTCATTAACGGCAGTAAATATGGCATGGTAATAACTCTCGTTACATATTAGTTGTACACTGATTTCAGCTGTATGAGCTATTAGCATAGAAGTAGACCAAGATCTGAAGAATCTCGATATTTATGCTCAGTAGACATGTCTAGAATTGCTATGGGAGGTTGTTTTGTCTTTTATTTATACCAAGTAGGATACTAAGCAAGTTACTAAGGAGGTTACAAAAGTTGTCACTGAGCAGGTTACTAGGCAGGTTACCAAGCACGTTACTACTAGGCAGGTTGCAAAGCGGGTTACAAAGCGGGATATTCAGCAGGTTAACAAGCAGGTTACCAAGCTCAGGTTACTTGGCAGGTTACTAGGCAGGTTACTAAGCGGGTGACTAAGCTTTCAGATATTTATCACTGTAGCAAAGTTGTGTTGACGTGCTGACCCTTCTGTTTGAGCACACGAGAATAACGTTATATTATCTATTCATTAGTTTTAAAGTTTTAACCCTAAAATCGTTGTAAATGGAAATGACAAAACATGAACGTATTGAGGTATTGAAACAAGTCGCTAATCAGCTTCTTTTGAAATTAGGATTGAGTTTGGGATAGAAAGGTAGAGGGTACTATTACAATTAAAGAATAAATTAAATTTACATCTGAAGATAGGATACGTTGCATCGGCAGTTAACCAAGTAACAGATTTTATATCGAATTAGATTAAATGGTTCGTTATGCTAAGGATCTAGACCTTCTTAAAAACAGATAATACATTAAATCACGAAGGTTCGAAGGAATCTCCTGGGTAACAGATAAAACCGGGCTGTTTGAGGGGATCTTCTTGGAAACAGATAAAGAAGACAGTTTCTCTGAAAAGCTAAAAGTCCGAGAGTCGCGAGCAGCTTCTGTAACTCGCTTATTGTCACAGTAACACAACTAATCGCGCGGACAGTCATCGGCCTTTTAATCTATAATTATGTGGTAATGCAATGGTACACGAATACTTTGTGCAATGTGCATAGTCTCATGGGCGTGTTATTATTCTGCAATTACTTTGTCGATGCTTTCATATTATTTGCAGGTTGCGTGTTACCTTGACAGTTGCTTCAGCAGTTAAGTCGATAATTGAAAAACCCAGCAGACATGATTGAATTTTCAGCACTTATAATTTAGACTTTAGATTTAAACTCAATCGCCCTTGGAACTTTAGAATTTAAGAACGATATTGATTTTATCCTGCCATCATATTTAATTTTGAGACCTAAACCAGATTATCTCTTTATGATTTATAAAACATTTATCCTTGTTTCTATTTAAGTATTTTTATGAATAGAATAGACACTCAGTTTATCCTCACAACCACACCACCGCAGACAGATCATAATTCTCTCATTCCTCATGTTCTTGATGATTCCGGTCTTAAATTTTAGTATTTTAGTGCGTTACAGACTGCTCCTTCCAATAAGTACAGTTTAAGTAGCATAAATTCGACGTGATTTGCAGCACTGCTTAGCGTGCAGCAACGTTTAACTCTCTCATTGACTGAATTTAAAGCAAGTCACGTGACCTGCTGACTCCGCCCTGACAGGCCCTACACTTTCACAGTGTCTCGTTATTGGTTCCCTCCAGCTCAGTAAACAGATAGAGGAATTTGCAGGTGAGTGTGTGCTTACAAATCTGAACTCTGTAGGCTCACATAAACTGAGGTGGACAATTCCAGACATAACATCCAAGTTTAGCAGTCCATGTAAGGAGTGTTGTAGCTGTGTTGTAATGTTGTGGAGCTGCAGGTAGTGAGAAAGTATAAGTACAGGATTTATGAAGTACAGGATATATGAACATCAAAGATGTGGGTGTACAGCTGGGAGTTGAGTCTCGTGATAGACTATTAGGTGAAGAGACCGTCTGACATGTCGTGCTCTGAGAACTGTCTACTTCTTGTAGTGATATATTGATTAATAGAGGGGATTTACACTTACACAGCTTTATCTGTACAGCTTATTAGTTTTGCTGGGCTGTTTTTAATCTAATATCTTCTGAAGAGGGTTAAACATTATTTTATTATTCTATTATTATATTCAGTGGTGTACATATTGGTGTAGTGAATATTTCTATGATGACAAAGTCCAAAGAGATGATATATGATGTATGATAATATCTTCTTTAATCGGGTATCTACTTATCTATTTACGCCTCCCTTGGGCAAACTGAAGTTGGATCCGTAGCTGACTAGCTGAGGCAAGACAGCCAGTCACCAGATTATTTCTGGTACAGCTTCGGCTGCAATTGCACACTCCCAGGCTGGTAAGACCTACAGTTAGTACGGAGCGGATTAAGAAAAGGAAATGAGCACCTCGGGCTATCCTGTCCAAGGGAGTGACCTACTGGCTTTTGCTAGCATCTGCCGTCGGTCCTGCGGTCCAGTTTAGAGTGCTATATCGTTGTCATGAGTAGTTCGCAGAAACATTGATTTGCACTATACTTTATTCAATACAGTGTAAAACATATTTTTAAGCCGGTTTTTTTGTAAGCCATGGAGTCGGTCGGATCGTTTGTTGTTTGTCGGCTGGTAACGACTCTGAGAGAGCGCACAATGCTATACGCCAGTTAGAGGAAAATCAGCTTAATTGATGATCAATTGTTGGGAAAATCTCTGCGGCATTGACTGATCTTTGCTGTGTATAGATGATTGAGTGTCTATTTCTCTAAATATTCTAAAAATTCGCAAAAAACGGAGAAGCTTGAAATTTATCAAGCTCGATCGGAACATTAAACGATAAAGAGAAAAAATAATAGACATTTTGTCTGTGCACGATCACAAAATTCTATAACAAGATCACAAAAGATGGAAAGTTGAATCTTTCAGTATATCTATATTTACTAAATCAAGAAGAAACCCAATCTTAAGAGTTCTTGAGGTATTACTGTTGCCAGGATTGGAGAGAATTGCTAATAAGGATATACCCCAGCGGCCAGCTAACTGTACATGTTTGTCACGTGCACAAAGTGACCCGGCATATTTCTTAGACGTAACACAAGCACGTGGAGCGATCTTTTGGTTTGACGCCCGCGGATATGTTCTGATGTACAAAGAGACAACACAAGGACGAATATTTATATCTATACTTTTGTTCACGGGCCTAAGCGACCTGTTTCTAATTGCCTGATTGTTCATCAACTAAATGTGGTTTCAAGTGGGGAAGGGGCCTTTTTCAGGTCCTCATTTCGAGCAAGCTCGACTCCCAGAGGTGTGCACTGAATGTTGACGGGTGTGTTATGTTGTGGGTGGACCGAAGGATCAACCAAGCTACATGATGTGTACGGAGCAGATATTTGAACGGACACGATTTCCACTGATAGTCAATTCAGAAAATTCATGGGCCGGCACCGTGCCGAGTCGGGTATGATCCGACAACCTCTGCATTGTCTAGATGAGTGCTCTACCAATTGAGCTACCGGCCCTATTCATCAACTAGATATTTTTGTCATAACTAATGAAGAATTGCTTTCAATCGACTTTGAGACTTTAGAAAGGGGCTGCGTACACCCCGGAAAAATCGAAATCAAGAAAATTTTTGAGAAAAATCGGAATTGATTTATATTGCCTACTATCCTTCAGTAAATAATAAATAATAGTACGGTCAAACAATTAGATTGTTCTACGTTCATACTTGATAAATGATAAACACAAAACAGTATATTTCGTATTATGAATTCATGTCTACCTCCTAGACCCTAGCCAGATTATTGAGTCCCTCCATCTCCATGCTGATACCTATTGCCTAATTGATAATTGACTTGTAAGTTCAAGTGACTGATTGCAGTCTACAGACTAACAGGTTTGCGTCAGTAGTTATTTGTTTTGTTTTTTCGGGGATCTTATCCCCCCCCCCCCAACCACCCTCAAGCACTCAAGGGGCTCATTGAATAGAAAATTCCAACGATCAGAAAATTTAAACAGGAATTGATTCGAAAAGTAACCAATGAGGGCAACATATATCTATGAAATGACCAATTATACTTTAAGCTCTTTATGCTTTCATGCATGTGTGAGTATTAAAACTAACCCACACGTTTAAATGGACACGACATGTCGGGGTTTAAGCTCGTTGTCTACAATAGCTCAGTGAGCTGTTTATTAAATAAGTTACAATAGCTCCGTTCAAACTGCAATGTAAAAACGATTACGAAATGGAAACTTGGAAAATTTACACGACTAGTCACGACCACATCAGAATCATCACAACTTGTTATGTCCCTCAAAAATATAATGTTTAACCTCGTCGACCAATACACTAGCTGAAGTTCGCCTTTAACCGCAGTTGTCGCCGCTCATTTGTCTGACGTTTTTAGGTCCCCCAATTTCCTTAGTGCTGATCAATTTTCATAATAATAAATTCCCAGCAGTTGTGTGTCTTGTATGTCAAACTGGTTGATAAGATATCGAGATATCATTCCTGTGCAGTGATAGTGGCATTTATAATAGAGACGGTTACTCTATTATTCCAGAGGTCCTTTGTTTTTCACCTTTCAAATTGGGCTGCAATGCTTATGGCCGCTTACTCTTTTATTAATAAAGGTCTGACAATTTTAGCCATGGAGTTGTAGACCATTCAATCATTCTCTTAAACGGTCAAAGACCTAAGAGCCTAATTAGAACAAGTAAAAACCACAATAAACTGTAAACACTGTCGACCCAACGAATGCACTGATAAAAAGCAACGAAACGTCTAGAACTACAATCTACCTGAAAAAACCCTAATCAAACCCAAAAGTAAAGGATCAGGTGTCCTGTCTAATGAGAATTGCAAATTCACAAGTTCGAGGTGATGAAACGCGCTGTTCGTGACACTTATTTCTGGTTGTTGCTTCACTTCTTAACTCGAAATTAAAAGATTCGGTGTGCGTTCTGCTCATGGCGAGTTCCTAGAGAACTTGCTAACTAACATAGCTAAATCTAGATTCTCTGTTATCAAACATACGGAATTCGATGGGGATCTTTTCGAACTCTCTATTTGATCGTTTTACTGTTTTACAGGAACGATGCTCATCAAGGTTGATAGATTTAAAAAATAAATCTATGGCATAGTTTTAAGGAAAATCTGGCTCATGACGGGGAAGAAAAAATAGCTGGAATCGCAAGTGTAAGATAAGATAAAAGCAACGAGGAACGATGCTCATCAAGGTTGATAGATTTAAAAAATAAACCTATGACATAGTTTTTAAGAAAATCTGGCTCATGATGGGGAAGAAAAAATAGCTGGAATCGCAAGTATAAGATAAGATAAAAGCAAATAACTCTGCTCTCCACTAGGCACAAGATGTTAGCGAGGAATCCTTAATCATTAACCGATATTTAATTAATTATAGCTTAATAAACGCACCATGCCATTCGGAATATTTATGCTCAAACTTATACTATACGACTAAGTTATTAAGTTGGACAAAAGAACAGAACTTTTTTTTAAGAGAACAGAACTTGTAGTTATAACACTGTGATATTGACTATTAAAGTCGACGGGTCCCTTAACAAGTTACATACACCGCCGATAAAGTTATCATGATCTACTGTCTACAAATATTAGTCTGTTATCGGAACAGTTTATATCAATGCTTGAAGTGTATGATAGTGTCCTTCTTTACGGATGATAAGGCTTGTCTAAGAAGCCTTGTCCGTGTCGAGCAGAATATCTGCTGACTTTTCGTGTTGCACGAAACGATTAGAGAATTAGCGCCCTTATGCTTTTACCAATCAAGATATCATTTATAAGTGTTGAAATGTTGAAGGTGGTCAGAAATATCTTGTTTCCTTTTTTCAGTAATCGAGTTCAATTTGTCGCAAAATTTACACCTTATCATCCAATTAGAAATTATAATATAGACTAGTCATAGAGACTGCGCTAATTAAAGTCTATATCTATTTTTCCGCGCTCACGCTCAGAGAAGCGAAAAATTTAAATATTTTTTCCAACTGAACTAAAACAAATAAACAATGTGATGTTTCAGTGTTGTGTTGAGGACGGTGCAGCCACGCTCGAAGAGACCTACGAAAAGTAACAACAACAAAAACAATGACAACAACAACCATAACGCCGAGATCATGGATCAGAACAAGAAATCTGGTTTCAAGGAATATACCTTCATTCTCCCCTCGTGAGTTTTCTTAGAAACGTCTCTACTCGAAAGCATACCTGCATCTTAGGAGCCTTTGTAGCGTTTATTGACCAAGATTGAATATGAAATAGAGATGAAGTACCTAAATTTTTTATTAGCAGTGAACAGTATTATAGTATTATATACGTATCTTGTGGTCGTTACAAGAATAATTATATGATGTCCTACAATTATTAAGCACAAACGAAGAGATTAGCTTGTAATGATAACAAAATAGAACCACATATTGTAAAATTTAAGCAAATGGGCAAATCTGAAACTGTTTCCAGAAAATCAAATTAGTTAAAACTCTTCTTTCGTCATATAAGCACATTTAATGGCAGCCATCAACAGGTAGTTAAAAACCACTTTAAATATTGGTAAACAAAAAAACATGGTGCCTCGGATTCGGACAATAATGCATCAACGGTTTACTCAAATCATAGTGCCGGTACTATGTGGAATGTAAGTTTTGTCGTTGCTGATGTGGCTCATTAGGAAATAGGAATATTGAGCCAGGATTCATGGAGTGAGCTTTCTAAAAGATTATAGCAGATTGTGCATAATTAACCGCCTGAAACGTGACGCGAGTGGTGAGGCTGTGGAATTACTGAATTACTGAAAGTAAAGTGTTGACTGGTGACAAGTAAAGAAGTGTCAGCCACCCCATACTCGCTTTGAAGTTTTAAACACACCTGCTTTACAGACACAGCGGATTCCCGGTTTTATAATCTCGTGAAAGGAGTTTTACTGGCATACTGACTTACTGATGACATATGTTGGGGTGCACCTAGGTTCTGGAATGATACGGGATTACAAGGCACAACATCGGTATGCTCGTCATAGTTTCATGATAATATCTTCTTTATTTTAGCTTTGATTGGATGCTCCATCTATTTAAAAATCAGAAATAACGCTAATCATAAGAAAAGTCGAAAAGAAGACAAAAAGCCAAAAGGGAAGAAAGCCTGGAAGTCAGCCTGGCATTTCAACACTTTGTGTGGGGTATCGCGGGACTTGTGTCTGAGAGGCAAACAGAACCTGTTTCCCATGGCATTTTTTATTGGGACATTGATATTGTCTCATCATGGCGCTGCTGCAAGCTAGTGCTCTAGTGGTATTTATAGTATAAATCTACCTAGTTCACTGGATATCATGAGTGTCACGGGACGAAAAATATCTAGTTGATGGGAAATTATTAGTTGAACTACTACCCTTTTTCTATCACTTCCTAACTAGTGAAAAAGCTGAAATGCCTAAAAGCTTTTATGGTATTGCGGTATTATTAATGAACGCCTAAATTGTTTATATTTCGAAATCTTTTAAAGAAATTAATAGGTTGCCCAATAGGTCTAAATAAATCCATCGTGCTTTGGTGTCTAAGAGCTAATATCCTAATATCACGAAACCCAACAAAGTACGGTCTAGCGGCACCAATCAAAAACCTCAAAAGAATAAAGCATCATCTGAAAGTCAGTCTTACAAAAAGTATAGTAAAGTGCTAATATTCTTTGACTACAACAGAGAATAAGGGCACCCTACTTTAAGGGAAAATTTCACATGATTTTATTGGACGACGTACGTCTTAGATCTATCGTAGCTCTTCTCTACATTCCAAGGATGCTCAAGTCACATTTTATACCGCCCTAAAAGTAATAAGTGCGCACCGGTCGGTCTAGAAAAATTTTAAAATAAACTTTCTTGTCAATATTCCATATCATTATTCTGCTGTTCATCCTTTCTTAAGAATCCGTAGTACTTCCTTACTTGATATATTATAACAGACACTTCTATAGTTATATGAAACAATGAGCCTTATTTCTGCTTGGAATTTTGAACTTCTACTCTTTGCACTATGATTTGAGTAATTCATAAAATCTCGTGACGACTTGCATATGTCTCACAATAGTACGTCTATTAAGTGTTACTGTCAGCGCTCCATGATTGACACGACAGTTGTCGGGTTATATCTCACCCAGTTCACTCCTTCTATAAGCTGGATAAAGAAATCTGGGCCGGGTATTGAAACTAGAAAGCAGGTACAGAAAATAACACTTGAGCACATGGCACAAGAGACATAGAAAACGGAACATAGGACACAGAAAGGGAGGAGGTATTGGAAACTATCAATCTTCTCCTCTTAACTTTCCATAACAAAATAGTTATAAAATGGATACAATAAATTCCTCATTTTCAGGGTGGGTAGAAGTCCCACAATCACAAACCAGTGTATCATCACGCCAATACAGCTGCTAAACCGTGACAACTACACTCACACTCCCACCCCCAAACCCCCATCTCCCAGCCCCTCCATAACTCGCTCGTCCTCCTCCCACACCACGCATACCACACATACCAGCAGACAAGTGTTCCTGAGGTTGCCCTCCAGAGCCAGTGTATACAACCTCACACCCACCGTAACATCACTTCACAACAACAATGCTAACAACATCTGTCAGTTCGAGCAGGACGAGCTGTAAGTACAGATATAGATTTTAGAGAAATTGTCCTGTGACTGTAAGTAACTGTAAGTAACTGTAAGTAACTGAAAGTAACTGTAAGTAGCTGTAAGTATCTGTAAGTAACTGTAAGTAACTGTTAGTAGCTGAAAGTAACTATAAGTAACTGAAAGTAGCTGAAAGTAACTGTAAGTAACTGTAAGTAACTGTAAGCAACTGTAAGTAACAGTAAGTAACTGTAAGTAACAGTAAGTAACTGTAAGTAACTGTTAAAAATTATAAATTATGTTATAATTTGACAAAACACGATCAAACAATAATTGCTAGCACTACAATGCGATTATATCTACGAGCTTTTGTCAAATCATTTGCTTTCCAAAAAATGAAAAGTGTCTGCACCAAGTCTACTTTACAAGTTTAAATCGCAGAATTTAGAGCTACAAACCAATCGGACAATATAATAACCAGTGGCTAGTTGTAAACGTTAAATACTACAGTGTGTAACAATGGCCGACAATGACGTGGTGCTACGATGTTACATTGTGAGACTCTGATGCGATAGATATTCCACTATTCCAGTAAGATTAACAGACATAAAAAGGCAAAAGCCACATGGAACTTCTGTAAGTGTTATTTAAATTGACCTACTATGGTTGATGTGACGCAAAGTTTCAAGCGACAGGTAATTCAGTAAGTCAGTATGATCTTTGGTAACGGAATTTGACTAACTGAAAGGCGAAAGCATTGAGCATAATGCAGTTGCTTAAGGCCTGCATATTGAAAATCGCGCCATGGCCCATTTCACGTAGCATTATTCTATTATTGCCAGTAAGGGGTAGATGTGCCAAGATTGTATGAAACCAGAAACATTTAACATGGTCAAAATTCAAACTTACCTCTCGTAGGTAATTGTCGCAAAATTTGTACAAATTGGCCGGAAAACGAGCTTCTCCAAGGTCCAGGACGGCCAGAATGGCCAAAATCCCGAAAAATGCCTTAATTAGGGCCCGAAGGCCCGAGCTCCTGAATTGTCCCTGCTTCAGAGTCACTTGATAGGCCATTTAGGATCACATCCAACTCAGTTCACTTGTATTTACGTGTATTTTGGAGTTTTGAAAATGTCTGAGATTTGAAGAATCATGTACTGATTTGTACTTTTATGTAGCGCGCGTTCGCATTTCGGAAGCTTCAAGTTCCACAACAACTGCGTCTACCGTGACATAAAGTAAAAGCGCGACCGATCATGCAACTGCTTACCTTAAATAGCGGCCGGGTAATCGTTTTAAAAATGTAAGTCTGTTAAGATCGGCTGAAGGAGCTGTGTTTTATGACTCATGTTATGCCGGAAATCAGTTTTGGTACAAAGGATCGAAACTTGTTGAGTTCAACTCATCTAGGTATTTACTATTTGGTATGAAACTATGAATGTTAATTGCATAAGTAAGTAATGTTGATTTCCAGTGCCTCTTATCTTGCCGACTAATACGCCAACAGTCATAATACCAACGTGATTTCTAATTTCTTGTTTCCTTTTTGTTGGCTCACTCTAAGCCACCTTATTTAGTGGATGTTGCTTTAAAAGTTTACATCACAAATCCGAAATTTACTTCATTTTGTCCTAAAGACTGTCTGATGTCCGTATTTAAAGGAAATGCAAGTCACAGTTAGACGCATAAAAGATTCATTGCAATGCATACTTGTAGTCTGTATCTAAATTACGGGAAAGTCATTACTGATTACATAGTTATCTACTAGCTGATCGATCAGTTGGCAGAGCCGGATAACTCACGCCTCTACCCCCGCACACAAAGCTGTTAAACGTACCACGTGAGCGTGCACCTTGCGTCTAAAGATGTTTTAATTAATCTTCGTGTTGTTGTGTACTGATATATCTGGTCTCTTCTACCTCCCTCTGCCCATCTTCACTCACACAGACACCACTCCCAACTTTACTCTGAGTGAAAATCCTGCTTGGTATCCGGCCATTGTTCGGTGTTACTTTATTGTTGGTCGACAATGGGGATGTTTTTAAACAGTTGACTTTTAAATCTTATACTGACTTTTAAATCTTATACTGAAGCAATTTTCCTCGAACTCTAGTTCTTCTGCTTCTTTGAAAGTTAAGCGGTGTCCGTAAAACTCGACACACCGTACCAATTACATCCTAACTGTTGTTGGTAATTCATGAAACAAGTTAGACACATGACTTTGTTTACTAATAAAACACCAGATGCGAGCTTGACAAAAATACTTGTCATGTAAGTAATCGGTCTTTAGATATGCGGCTTGTTTTGTTTTATTTCTTTGTCCCCAATAGCATAATCTATAAATATTTTTTTAGTCGTTGGTTGATTAATGCTCTTTTTAGCGTTTGTAATAGTTATAAGAACAACTTCATTTCTTGGTTAAGTTATCCAACCCACCTTCCAAAATCTAGTAGATGGCAGTAACTATTTTTTTGGCCGCCGATTTTGCTGGAATTTGTGTTGGAATCTAAATTTTAAACGTTGCAGTGTTTTCGAAATAAAATAAATTGCTAAATCCTACGCAGAGTTATAAAATACAAGCTAGCACCTGCAGTACGTAATTGTTCATAGGAGTTCCGACACAAGGATGTCCTTAGTCTATAGCTTTAGTGTCAAGTAAACGATCAGCGGGCAATTTGTATGGAGATGAAGTGTTCTTTTTGTAGATCACGTGATTTACTCTACAGGGCGGATTGCTTCACGATAGATATTTTTATAGATAGACGCACTGTTGACGCATTTCTGATATTCTCAGATTCTCTGTGCAAAAATGTTTCCTTCAAATGTTCGTGTACCCACCGCGTCATGATTATTAAATATTCCTTTATGTTACGGACACTCGTTTCGACGACCAATGGGAACTAGAGTTATCAAGAGTTATCAATGGAGACTAGAATTATTATTAGGCATCATTTGTCTACAATCATTCTGGATTAAAAGATCTCGCTGATGTTGACATAATAGTTACAAATTCATGAATCGTATTCAACCAGCAGAACAATGATGTTAAGACGTGATAGTTAGTTTATTTTCTCACATTCACGGGAAAGTCGTCTTCTTCGTACTCAAACGAGGCGTATCAGATTAAAGATATAAAGTTGCTATCTTAGATTTGATACGATCGCGATATCACCGTAGCTCTTTCACCGATAGACATATTACATTTGCATGATAATCATTCATTGAGAAGCAACATATAACAGACATGGAGTTTTTGTTCCTCTCATCTTCTCTTTGTTCAGCGGTTTTCCCATCAATTTCAGCTTCGCGGCAGCTTGCTAGCATCAATCAAATTTTACAAGCTTTACCGCCACCTGATTGATTATACATTTCCACTGAACTTACTGTTCAAAATTTGTATTGGGTAATTCAAGATTCTTATAAATCTATATTTCCATCTTTCTACAACGGTTTCCTTTCCTGCACAAATCTTGATAATGGAGCTGCATTATTAAATTTGTGATATACTAGTTGAATAACAGGCAGATAGCATCTTACAGAGCATGTCTGAGCTGGGTTGCCTAGTCACGGTTGCTTAGTCACGGTTGCATATAGTCCCCCTGTTTATTGCAATTTCAGAGAGTGCAGGAGAAACATTTATACCTCTCGTCCGTATTGAGATAACATTGATATTGATAAGATAGCAAGATGTTCACATTGACGTACGCGAGATTACATTTTTTGTAATGCGTTATTCTTAATGCTTTTTAATGATTTTGCGTTATTCTTTATGATTTGAGCGTTATTCTGTTAAATTGATATTTTTCGTTCCTTCCGTATTATTCCACCATCATTATTCATTTACATTACTTCCGTATTAAAGTTTTAAGTAAGGCGGATGCAACCTATAGTCCTATACTTACAAGTCGACACTTCACTATATCTGCTATTAAAAAGAAACTGTTAAACTTCGTTTCATGCTCATATTTTGCCTCTTTTCCTCTAGTTGAGGCTTGATGGACTGATCTGCTGATCCCCTGCTGCCACCCCGAACAATTATCTGACCAACCCGGCCAGGTTGACGTGCACAGCTTGGAGCGATCTTCGTAAACAGAGACGATTGAAGCGCAGTAATAACACCAACCAGCCCGCAATCCTGGGATAATCGTATCAGGATTGTTAAACCTTCAACAATATATCCACCCTCTGTTGTATCGTCGGATCGATACCAGATCATGTTTCTTTGTAATAATGGGTGGCTATCTCCAGGTGTTGGCGATAAGAATACTTCTGTACTCTCGAATGTGTGATTTTGGGAAGGAGGTGTTTTTAAAAGTTGTTATGTTTTCTGTTGCTGACCGGGTGCCACCAGCTACTGTCATGCAGATGTCACCGGGAATGGTTTAAAAGCTAGTTTTGCTTGTTTAAAACTTCAATTTCAAGCGCAATTTTTGCCATCTTCTGATTTCGCGATTGCTTGAATTTTCGCCGAATCATTTTGAACGTTATTGGTATCACTATAGCTACAGATGTATGAAATAAGGAAATTTTACCACCTTATGATTGTTCTAGAAATATGATGTAGACCAAACACAACATTGAGAATGAACAGAGGAAGAAGACATCAAGAGCTTGATTGGAGTGTAATCTTACAGAGCATTGCTACTCGCTACCACTTTCGGTGAGTTAACACTTCTTTTAGATCGTTCAGCATAACTGCGTTTAAATGAGATACGAATGTCATGATGTTACTATTCAGGGCCCTCGAAACTTTCAAAGTTGTCTGTTATTCCTGAGAATATACTTGTGTTCTGTCATTACGTTCTGATTACGTAAATTGCTGTATTGCATTTACAGATTCCCTTGAATAATTTAATCTGTATTTTAACTTTTAAAGACAGAAATGAATTTATTTTTGATGAACTTCAAGTTCGAATCCGTTAATTATGGCCTTGTCATTATGAAAAGTTTAGATAGAATCTGTCTACTATATGTAAGCTCCATTAAAATTTAAAAAAAGGTTGATAAGTAAATTTTGAGTTCTACCTACTTATCTAGAAGCACTCGTCCATAATTCTATAAAATTAGATAAACATTATTATATAAACATTATTCTATAACTAAAAGCACTTGTATTTCATTCATTCTATCTTGATATCTTTTAAAGTCGTTTTGGCTTAATCACAGCACAACACAATGCAGCTGCTGTTTGCCGGGTGACAACGTACCAGCGTATTTTAGATCAAGGAGTTAATCAGACCAGCTGTACAAAGGAAGGTGATTATTTGTAAATTGGAACATGTGCGGTCACCATGACAACGAACATGATTGTTTGCTGGAATGGGTTGTAACCTGACCCCTTATTGTCATGAATGTCCTTCGGCAGATGGCAGATGGAGGATCCGACTTTTAGCTGGATCTAGAAGCTCTCATTATGTCTCACGTTATCCGTTTTAATGTTCCCAGATTGGGTTGTCGATTCGTTACAATAATACTCAACAGGCTTTATTAAGTTGTAATCAAAGCTAGATGCTATTATGAAAGATTTTTCCTTGTTTGAAACTTATCATCTGATACCCATGGGAGATGACTGATGAGCCGTCAGGCAACATGGGCAAGTGGCCAAGTGCTTGGCAGTGTATAAGTTTTTATCAGATCTGCAACTTCAGCTTCTCATGTCGATGAGAATCGAATTTAAAATTTGGATAAGATTTACTGTCAACAATTGCAACCTTACAATCAAGATTTAATGTAACCATGACATTACAAAATTCAAGTTGTCTGACTTTGTCCGACCCTCATTCGAAGCGAAGAATAAAATGACGGGAGGGTGCGCGCTGCTGTACAAAATTCAAGCACATCTTCTCAACTTTCCTCTTTTGCAAATACTTTGATAACTAAAACTACTGATCAATCAGTTCAAAACGACTTTGTGCTTGTTCGTGCAAGGATAAACATCGCATACTGAATCAAATACCCTCCAAAATTATTTCTTTATTCCGTTCAAAGATTCCGTTTGTACTTAATCGCCAGCGTGCTGTCTTTAGCATGCCATTGATGCCACTTTTAGTTATTTCCTTACACGTAAAGACGGAAATAATTTGCTTGAAGTAGAAAAACGGTGAAAGTGAAGCATTAAACGCGCACATTTTTGCGATTTAAGGATCGAAATTCCCCCGAAAAGCAGCGAAAATAAATCGAATTGGTCACGTTACGAGATCACGTGGTGCTTGACACGATTGTTCTCCGGTACAACTCAGCTAATTAATATCCTGTGCTGCCGGACATGCCTAGCAAAGTTCGCAATGTGTTTTATACAACAGTCGATATTCGGTCTTATGTAGTTGAAGTTCTCGCTTCGTCAAAGATACAACGATACTATCTGAACAGGTGTACTCGTAGTCGTGCACTTCGTATTGAATCTGTGGACTTGTTTTACTTTGCCCTTGTTGATGGTAAAGAATTAAACATCTTTTGAATACTGATCCAACCGTCTATTTAAACTTACCGAAACTCCGAAAAGGCTCGAAATTTCACAATAAGTGAATTTTTCCGTGCTTCTCTTATATGAAAGATCTATTCTTGCTTTTTTGTCGCTGTATGTCTCATTGAATACTTTTAAAATAGTGTGGCTCTCTAGTTTTAGGCACCTTCAGATTAGGATGGTTTGGTCTCATATAGGCATATAAGATTTAAAATTCAATTTACAATGACATGGTTTGCAGACCTCAGATTAGCAGATTTAGCCCGCTATTGAATCTGAAATAATATGCATTAGCTAGTTTCCAAGATTACTTCTAAAATTAAGATTCCCTGCAGTGCATGCAAATACTATCAGCCGCTAAGAGGAATCAAGTAGCCCAGCTAATAGGTCACCACATTGAAGTTTTGAAGAGATGAGCTCTGCGTTTACAATAATATTTGGGCGGTCCACTGTACTTGCAAAGTTGCAGCAATTTGTGGTGCTCCTCGCCCAGTGCTGAATCTGCTGCTTTCCTCTGCTCGATTAGTTTTAAAGGTTCGTGGCATCGTTATGGTGACAAAAGTGATCGTTCAGCGTTCGTTAAGCTGCACCGATTTGCTTCATGGAAAATGATCTCAACGTCTCAGGGGATTTTTAAAAGTTTTTGGTCCTGTAACCCACCGAGGAGTCGTTGCCAGTCTTAGAATTTTTGCATGTAATTTTCGTTTTCATCAGCTTCAACTTATACAGGGATTTTATCTGAATTGCCACAAATTATTTGTCAAATTCGATTCAACTTAAAATTGCGCCACTAGCATGCATCCCAAGTGAACACTTATTTCTGTTTAACAAAGCATCTATCCAGCTCTGCTTAGTTGATGTCCCGACATTTGGTTCCTGCGAGGATAATGGTCAAGGAGCCCTCAACAGTTCCGGTTTTGGTAGACTGGAGACAGATAATGTCTCTTATAAACGACAAGTACTTCTGCAAGTGAGTTTAAGTTCTCATAGACTGGAGACAGATCATGTCTCTTATAAACGACAAGTACTTCTGCAAGTGAGTTTAAGTTCTCATAGACTGGAGACAGATCATGTCTCTTATAAACGACAAGTACTT
>JH153727.1:6869-32048 GCA_000226015.1 Mnemiopsis leidyi | reverse complement strand
ACACGATCATGTCTCTTATAAACGACAAGTACTTCTGCAAGTGAGTTTAAGTTCTCATAGACTGGAGACAGATCATGTCTCTTATAAACGACAAGTACTTCTGCAAGTGAGTTTAAGTTCTCATAGACTGGAGACAGATCATGTCTCTTATAAACGACAAGTACTTCTGCAAGTGAGTTTAAGTTCTCATAGACTGGAGACAGATCATGTCTCTTATAAACGACAAGTACTTCTGCAAGTGAGGTTAAGTTCTCATAGACTGGAGACAGATCATGTCTCTTATAAACGACAATTACTTTCGAAAGTACCTATCAGTACCTGTCCTTAAAAAATTTGAGACCCTGCACGTTGTTGCGCATTGCAGCTGCGCAGTGTTGGATGAATGGATCTGCGCAGTGTTGGAGCTGCGCAGTGTTGGAGCTGCGCAGTGTTGGAGCTGCGCAGTGTTGGAGCTGCCCATTGCAGCCGCGAAGTGTTGGAGCTGCGCAGTGTTGCGCATTGCTTCTATCATACTAGTCAGTTCTGACTATCCTGCTTTATTTCTTCACGATTGTCGTGGTAAATAGATTAAGATCTAATATTTTGATATTTGTAAGGAAGTTTAAGCACCATATTTTAAAATTATACCAGCACAGCTATATCAAATCCTACATCAGTTGTCAGAATGTCAGAAATCCCTAGATACTTAATGATATCAGCGATATGCGTGTGACTTGATATCAGAAGTACAAGTCATTCTGTGGAACGTCATAATATGTTAAACTGTTCCTGAACTGTGGTTAAGTTACATGCCATCACATGACTTGACTTGTAATTTAGAGGATAACTGAAAGCTTATAACTCTTGAAATTGTTGAAGCATTTTTTTATGATAATGCATTAATGCTGTGTATAACTGTTTTTTTGAATTATTATGCTTTTTACGGATATATTGTTGGGTTATCCACTTATAACATTAATTTTAGTAATCTTTACCCATATATTCATCACTCTTTCTCTCTTTAAATAGTTTAAATGCAGTCATATGAGACAATCATTTGGGTCCACAGACTTTTACTTACAACTTAAGCCACATAGGCTAATATGAACTGAAAATCGCCCACGTTTTTTAAAACAATATATCTTTATCAAGTTGTGACGCCATTTAAGCTGTAATATTCTTCAAGTTCATAACCATTAACCGCTATAACGTCTTTAACGATTCTCATTTACCGTGCACATAGTCGACGGTTTTACTGAAGGTAAACACCGCAATATGCATTGTCTCATATTTCTCCACAAGTTTCCACCACTAAACGTTATAACGCTACAGCTCGACCCGTATTTTAAAACTTTTAACAAATTCTCTAAGTATCGCTCCACGACTGTCCTGCACGGCATATATACCACTTCAGCAAGATCCACTCGTTATATTTCCATTCTCTTTTGCATGTACATATTCGCATTTTATTAGAGACAGTGTCGCACAATGGACTCAAGCGAACCGATAGAATTTGCACGCTATAGTTCATTAAGTTGATAAGAATTGCATATCACCATCATTGGAAGGAAGTTCGGCTCTGCTGTAGAGTACCTTGTTTCCTTTGATGGACGCTGAGCAGAATTTCTGTCTTCTTCCAACTGCGAAAAAGTCCTTTCACATCATCCTCAAGAGGTTTGTTTGAGAGTTTCAGTATTTTATCTTGCCCTGCAGTAATTCGCTATTATGATCTATGTAATGACGTTGAAGTCTGACACAGATAGGATATTAACTGCAAAAAAGCTCGCAAGAATTTAAACAAAATTCGCATAAATCTTGTGATGTGGCATGGATATGATGGTTATAGTCATGCATTATCATGTCGTCCTGAATTTTACACACGTTTAAAAAGACGATCAACATTAAGGATTACCTTCAAAAGTCATCTGGTCCGTGCAGTCTCATTTTTCTTTTCTACGACGCGACTTTTTCCACAAATGGATTTTTGCTACGGAGGTCACAAATTGATTAATCTTCTCTATGTGGCGCTTCTCGATCAAAGTACTTGATCTATTATTAGTTCAGAGTCACTTTTCAACCAGGTAAACGATCTTGAAGGCATCCTCGTGGTGCAGCTAATAAACTGCTCGCTATTTAGTAACTCGAACCTTTAACCACCTATCGTTAAGTTTGTTGTAAAGTATAAGTGCTTCAGAACGCCACATCTTAAAATCTAAGCACCAGGACGCTAACTTTAAGTGCAGTGCTGACATTGGATATGACATTGAAAGATTGTAGAATAGTAAGTCAGAAGTGATTTCTCTAGCGGGGTCGAATAGCTCTTTCAGCCTCGCTGGGGGTCTACTATATTTTATTGTTTTGGATGGAGCTGAACAGTGTTGTGTTGTACAATGCTTGTTGCACTTGCCATTCACTGTAACATAATCTGTCAGTGTTTAATATATACTTCATCCAAATTGTCACGGCATGTGCCCTGTCAGGGGTTATAACGCGTCTGGTTCCAGCATGCTCTCGTAATCAATATTGTGTCCCTCATTTGTGACCTGTATTATTTGAGTCGTGCCCTTGTGCCGATTTTATGCTCCGGCAGCTTTTGTAATTATCCTGTGCTTGTTTGTTTTTCGAGTATCGAGATATCACCAAGATATTTGCTGAAGAATTCTTGATCGTATCTCTCACTCTGATTCAATATATGTTAGTTAGCCATTTGTTGTCCTGCTGACACCTTCCAAAATGTTTATATTCAAGAAAAGCTCCAACCCCCATTCCCTCAAAAACCAAACAAGGCTGTGTGTGACCCACATTGTTATCACGGTTGTAACTCTTACCTGTACCATGAGTCAAGAGAAACCTGATCTTCAGGTTTGCTCTATGGGATGCATGGGCTCGCAAGTAGTAATCTTCTCATCGTATTAACCAAGCCACTTGGCGCACTCCAAACTTTGTTTCCTGTAAACGTTCACCAATTGTTGTTTCCCGATGGCCAGTTTGTGCATTTTGGACTTTGGTTGAAGCATTGCATTGCTTGTTTGGTCACGAAAAAGAAATTATAAGCTCTTGTCAATGATTATAAGGAGCCTACAATACGATCAATACATGATATCTACCATCATCAATCCATAAAGATGTTATGATATTGAGTGATGAGCACTTGGTATATAACTAATTTCTTACAGTAAACAAAACATTTGTAATTATGACATTATGATGTAAGCACGAGGTCCTACATCATATATATTCCATACCCAAATTCTAAACCCTTGTCCCTGGCGAATCTCTTCTGTATTCTTCATCCAGAACTACCATTTGTCGGAAATGAAAAACAGCAAACACAGCTGGGCACGCACATTACGTGCTTTGAAAATTACGTCACTTCACGTTCAATCTCGAGATTGTGTTTGTGCAGATTCGTGATAACGACGACCGCTAATCGATTGCACTCCACGTGGTCGTCTAACGGCCCGCTGAACTTGCTTGAATGCTTGTCACAGATCAGATTGCTTCACCGGAATCTCTGATTGCTTTTCTTGCCAAACGTTGAATAATTCGTGATACAACGGTTCTGTATTTGTGTTTTTTTGTTTACAATTGAAACCGTAGTATCGTTATTCGTTATAACCTGTTAAAAGCAGAAGGAACATGAAGGGATACAAGAGGAGGCCCCACTTTTTGGGAAACAAGTTCAAGTATTACAATTGGATTCATCTTACCACGTGGGTTATATGTCAAATAGACTTTAGAATCAATTATTTGAATTAAAATGTTTAGATCTTTGAGATTTCTAGCACATCGCCAATGTAAAATTGTGTTCAAATCCAATTACAATAATATTCAAATTACCATATACATATGTCAAATCAATCAAACATTGTATCTAACAACTTTGGTTTACCACTGATCACCACCAAAATTCCGTCAAAAATTACAAGAATTCAAGATTATTGAAAGTACCATTTAGATCCACGTAAATTTTCAAGTTGAGGTTCAAATAAGTACCATTAAGATCCAAAAATTTTTCAAGTTCAGGTTCAAATAAAGAAATGACTGCACTTATAATCATTATCATTACACTTAGGTTTATTGACATCGTTTGCTATCA
This sequence comes from Mnemiopsis leidyi, assembly GCA_000226015.1. Classification (NCBI taxonomy): domain Eukaryota; kingdom Metazoa; phylum Ctenophora; class Tentaculata; order Lobata; family Bolinopsidae; genus Mnemiopsis; species Mnemiopsis leidyi. Next base: position 27,970 of record JH153727.1, on the reverse strand, counting down.
GATTCCAGATCTATTCACGTCGATTCTTTTTTGAACGCCTGCGCTGACTTTAAATAAGTTTTCTTTGTAAGTAATTGACCAAGTGAAACCCCACAAGACATGTCTATCCTATTCATGTATCATAGAAGTATGGTCAAGAGCTTATAAACTCATATATCCATCTATACCGCCCATCGATTGGGTCTGCATGGCCATGCTGTGTTTAGTGTTGATGTGAGAGCCTTTAAAATATTCCATACAGGGCCCCAAGTTTTTCCAAGGGCAAATCGTCTTTGCTTAATTGAAGTAGCTAAGCAGTAAGCTGTACATTTTATTTTCCTCTGTATCTGTAAACGTAAGCCACTCACAGGTGCCACAGATGTGGCTGCAAAAGACCCGCCTACACCAGCACAATAGCATTGCTGGACAGTATTAATTCTGCAAACGGCAACCCTGGGTATGTCCCACTCTTAGTCTTTCCCATGGTGAAGTTACACTACCTTTGTCAATATCTTCATTATCTTATTTCTTGATCTCCTGATTTCTTGTCATCTTATTTATGATAATCTCTTGTTTGACTATTCTTTATGAATCTTAGTACCTTATTTGATTGATTTGATTGTTTATGATTCGTTGGATATGATGGAAAGTTCCTTGCTTTCTCTTCGATGACGTATGATCTGCTGAAGTACAAAAAACCAAATATGTCAATTTTAATGATCAACATCGAAGTCACATATTAATTCGCCATACCCTCATTATAGCACATTATCTGGATTTTCATCATGTTTTTCTACATCAATATCATCTCTCATTTTTCACAAACAATCCCGACAAAAGAACTCTCTTTCTATAGTTTTGTCCTATGATTTTACATGCTACATCTGAGACTGATGCAGTCCTTCCTGACCGCCTCAGGTCTTACTTCCAATACACATTACGCTCATGTTGCAACCAGCACCTAATCTATCAGTAAATAGACTGTGACAACTTGTCACTACTGAAACACAAAGATATATCTTTGGATGAGACAAGTGTATATTCAACATTTGACAATGAGTTACGGAAGCGAGTTATGTGCCCCGCATCGGCTAAAGCTGTGAATGTCCTTGCTGAACGGCATGTTAAACAAGGAACTGAAGCAGCTGGGTTCCGTCCAGGCTCAATTCTTTACACTCAAGTCAATATGTTCGTTTAATACGTCCTCTTGATCCAATAATCCTGTAGTTGGCTTTTTCTGGTTCTTTCAATCATTGTCAACAGTGCCCAATATCCATGTCTATTTATGTGTATTGAAAAAAAGCAGTATGTGCCTTTTAATTGCTTTTTTAAATTCACATCAATGTCTTTGTAATTAAGTCATGCAAATCAATGTAAAGAAGTACTTACCGAACAGTCCGCACGTTATCTCCCCTGTCTTTGTCATACCTCATCCAATCATCCATTTCGAGTCTCTCATATGCCAAGACACCCAGGTCCCGGGTACATGTTTCATCAGATGGAGTTATATCAACCACCACCACTTCATCGCACTGAATAGTTATCCTGAATGGCGTCCTGGTGTTTCTGGACAGAGTCTCCGTGATGTTAGCTTCTTCTCCGTTCTGCATTAACTTATATTTGGGTGTAGAAGAAGAGCAGTTATCTAGGTAGACTACCCCTGCATCATCACCTTAGGAATCGTAGAATAAGACCTTAATTATCTTTGGTAAGGATCTGTTCGTTCGCAGCTGTAGCGGCCGTAAGACTCCATGTCGAATCCTACATCAACAAATTGCTTAGATGCTGATTTCCAGCCTATGAATTTGAGAATAGTGTAGCTTTTCTTATTCAAGATCTTCTCTTAATTTAAAAGAAATTAAAAAAAATCAAATCAAATGAAACAATCTAAAAATCATATCAGCATACCGCTATTGCTAGATGCAAGGGTCAGTGAGTTGAATATATATTGCCAATAGGAAGTTTATAGTACTTTCTCAATCATTATTCCCGTTTTGCCCTTGATTGACTTGAGGCTAAGATACAAGTTTGCAACAAATTAAAAGTTATGTGATTAATAATTGTGTATAAAGCTTCATGATAGTAATGTTCGACCTTAATAGGAACATTTTGTCGAATTCGGAATTAGAAATCAAGAAATTTTATCTTCGGCTGAGGCCTTGTAAGGGGCCTTTTAAGCGTTTCCTTCAGCAATTTCATACACTAGTATAATCAATACCCAATCTCCACGCCTATCTCTAATTTGATGACTGATTTGAGGGTTAAATATTAATTTCTTGGACATTCAGGTCGACCTGACATGATAAATTAATAAGATGTTATGGTAAATTAATATGTTATGGGCCACAGCCAACTCTGTTGGGTGCAGATCGAGAATGCCTTTATGATTATCATCAAGAAAAATCTAAATCTAATTCTAACTGCATTCTGTGGAAATATAGCAATTTTTAAGGAATCACCTAGTCATAATGTTGTAATTACAGGGGGGCTCAACCGATTTTGTTGCTTATTAAGGGCAAAATCGAAAGCGGCAAAAGCGGCTTTTTTAGTTCTAGCTATAATAACCTTTCATTGAAAATCATGTTTTAGGGAGAATCTCTCTTAAATAAGCAGAATAGGAAGCATGTTCATTCATAAGCTGTATGTAAAGTTGCCCATTGCGGTCATTTTTTGCTTATCCTTAATTAGTCTCTTTGACCTAACCATGGAAATCTACCAACTGGCAATAGGCCAGCTCCTTTCAATTTCGGTCAAAAATCTGTATTTCGCAAATATCTCCGAAAGTAAGTCCAAAATATAATATGTTGACTCACAAGCCGAAAATTTGCCTGTTATAGTATTCTTTTGAATATTACGAAATCTTGTATACTCAACTGATGACCCTTTCTGATCATTATAAAGCTTGTTTGGAAATTTTGCATGTTAAATTATTGTAAATTACGAATTTTGGTCATATCTCTTGATATCCTTACATCGACCCGTATATACGCTGTTGACTTTGCATGTATACTAATCTGTTCTCAACCCTGACTCTTGATTTAGAATAATTTTATTACTACTACGGTAAGCTGTGTTCTGACTTGATCTTGAACGTAGTTTTGGTTAGTCCCTACAATAAACTTGGCCACGTGACCTCACTATGTAAATTTGCCTAAATTCCCCCAGTAAATTTAACGGTAAGAATATTTTCCATTAATTTATCCGAAAGTAAGGCCCAAAACATATATGCTGCTTCATAAGTTGTATATATTGATGCGGTCATTTTGCTACTTTATGATGAGTTATGAGGAACCTTTTTTCTTGCCACTTTTGCTGCTCATTATAAGGCAATATCACAAAAGCGGCAGCGGTATTCAGCGGGAAAAGCAGGTGAGCCGCCCCCTCCCCTTAAGTTACATACACATCAACACTAATCTGTACACAAGACTTCCCGTCAATCTCCATAATTAAGCAGTTTCTACATCTGCTATTCTAACGCTTCTTGGGTGGTCGCTGTCGCTTGTTGAGTACTCTGAAACACTGTGTGTAACTTTGCTTTTCTTAGACTTAATTTTTCTTATTTTGTCACATTTCACCGTGTCACGCATATATTCAAAAGACAGCTCGTTTAATTTAAACTGAAAAGCAAGAAATGTAAACTTTTTAAGGCAGAAAGATCAGCCTACTCTTAGATCGCGACTAAATGGAATTACAACTTATTAATATTGTAATACAATCTATCTAACTTCACCACAGAATTATCCAGTCACTATTTCATGTCTTTGAGTTTATGCTGTTTTACGTCACTCATAGTTAACAGCTGAAATCGATGTTGTGTATCCATCTCTCCTCTATTTTCCCCCTGGTTTAAGTCGTTTATTAGTCTCGGTTTGCCAGGGTGACTGTAACCTCTTTCGCCCTTAACGTTTTTAAAGCTTTTAAGTACGCGGTTCTGGTACAGCCAGAGGTTTCAATATTTCGACTGCAGTATTTAATCAATGCCTGTACAATGATGGTTAAATTTTTTCTATGTTCCTGGAGCGTTCTATAATAATCAATACATACTCAAAACTTCAATATTCAATTGTTCATAACCATGGCTAGCTCTTTATCTTAAGGCGTCCTCTAGCCTTTTGTTCATTACATATTAAGGGTATAACCGTGCGCATGGTAATATCTCATGCTTGTTGTTGGATAGAATCATTTATCTGCAGAAACTTGAGCAAGTTCAAGTTAAACTTTTACTTTTAGTTAAAGCTTTAGAGAGGACCCGCGTACAGAAAGCAGGCAAGACGATCTGCATTATGGTAAAATACTAAGATATTGACAATGATTAAGGTCAGCACTTGTCATTTTAAGCATTATATATGTTAAACTGATCTGTTGATGCTTACTTCCGATCACTCTTTTATGTGACAGTCGATTGTAAATTTAGTCTTATTTAAGGGTATGAATATCGAGTAAAACTTTATTTCGTCCTGCCATATTTGTCAAAAAAATTCTTACAAAAGGCTGGTAATCCATCCATAGATCAAGTCAAGTTATTTATCTTATTCTCAACAGTGCATACTGCGTTACTTTTACTTGTCACAACAAACAATGAATCTATACGTAGACATGATCTGTAAATGTAATAATAAATCTTCTATTAATGCTGCATATTATGCACCAATGCTCGAATAGCGGAAGAATGCGTGACTTAAGCTAAATCCGTCTTGTGACCATCCCATGACACGTCCTCAAGAAGCAATCATCCTAATCAGATTGCTGAGTTTCTTCTATAGCAGTTCATGGAGTCTTTCTAAATCCACGTGCATAATGCGCATCGTCCCGTGACCAAACCACCAGACCACGTGGTCTCGAGAATTCCCATATACGGCACAGAGCGAATATGACGCAACGTCGCGGATTTCATTGCACTACTGCTGCAGTCGGTACTCTTATTTCAAGGACTTACAATCCGCCAAGTCGTCTAGTGTGGTCTAATCGACTTGACTGTCACGTTGATATGAGACTGATGCTGATAGAGTAAAAGTGCAAGTGCTTATACTCTCAGTTGTGATATTGTTTATTCTAATTCACTGATCTCATCGCCGGTGCTCTATCGGCTTCAGTTTGGCGTTAGATTTGTTTAGTGCGGTTGTTATCACTCTACTTTTACATCGTCTTGCTGCCCTCAAGAGTGTCACTACTAACATCCTCGTTGTCACTATGAAGGTTATCATTCTCTACGACCTAAGCGCTGAGGTGCTGAGAGTTTTTCCTGCTGGAGCCAGCAAGCTTAGAAGGTGAGGATCATGCTATAACTGTTTGCTGAGTGGTCCTTTTTGAGATCCTTCTCAGGTATTTCGGGTAGAAACGCTTTAAGTCGACTACACGGTGGACTTCCACCTCTATGTTCCACCTCTAAGTCTAGGTTCCACCTCTAGGTTCGATCTTTTATTTACCGGGCGCTACGTGGCTCAAGTCTCTACGTTTCTCTCCGATCGTAGACAATAAGGACTGAGGTACCCAGGCAAATCTTCATGACTATAGTCTTTGAGTTTATCACATCATCGGGGCAGCTGAGCTAAAAGTGTAGAGGTTCATCTTATCGTGATTTATAACGCTGCACTTCTGTGACAATTGTAACTCAAACTGTTGTAATGTTGTATCAGGTCTGTAGACATATCACTGGACACTGCTTGTGATTGTTTGTCAACTCATGCTACCTGAATGCCCCCTTTCCTTTTCTAATTCTTGTCCGATTTCCTCTTTGTGGCCTTAAAGAGCGCAAATTTCCATTGAAAACCTAGCTTGGAGCCGCTTAGACGTCTAACCAGACTAACTTTTCGACAAATAAAATCAAATGATTCATTTAAAAAGAATCCTCGATTTATATTGCCGCACAAATATAAGTCGAGGAATATTTTAATGCTTGATAAAAAGCAAGGTCGGACAGATGTATGACGATATCGTAGACCCGGAACCTGTTGCAGTGTTGCGATTACTATTGTTGTTGGTCTGACATTTATGATTTCTGTTGAAGTGGACATACTCATAGCAGCTCACGCAACACAATTGCTCCCATCGTTTGCAATGTTAAATCCAACTCTCGCTGTCAACTACTATATCATTATCTGTACCAGCTTACTATAGATTATTCAAATTTGCTTAGTGCGAATGATAAGGTCGTCATGTATTTCTGAATTTCACATTTAGCTATTTGATACACCTGAATTTAAATTCCAAAGCCCAACATTCCCCCGTTCCGTAGTCCGCACATAGATGATATCTTGTTCGTCTCCATGGCTACGTAGTGAGATTGAGAGTCTTGTATCCGACTATGACGGTAGTTTCTCTTCTGAACACCAAGATAATTTTACTTCGACGATGCAGGTACATTCTCCTTGCAGACATTGCTACCTGTTCTATTATATGGCTGACATAATCTTTCAAAATTAACTTTAAGATTAGAATGTATGGACTTCGTCAATATTATTTTGCCACCTTTTATGGGCTGTCGTTATAAATTGAGCAATCCCTGAAAATGACTGCTCGGTGGTTCTCAGGAGATCGCTAGCTCCGGGCCCAAGTCTCGCGAACTGTGGAGAAAATGTATCACTGAACGAGTCGCCAGCTCCCTTCGCCAAGTTTACAAGATCTACCAGCGATCGCATAAAGTGAAAAGGCCAAGGTATATTATGAACACAGCCAGAATAATCATTGCGGGAGTTTCCCATGAACCTCATTAATAACATAACCAACTTTTCAACTTTCTCTAAATGCTAAAGAGAAAGTTGGACAGTAGGGATTTTATTTTTCAAATCTTGCCAGAGAAATAGGTTCAGTTTTTCTGTTTATTAAACTTAAAGCTATTTTGCACTTTAAATGGGTTACCTTGTGCATGAAACGTACATGCAAATTGAAATTATCGTCGACTGTTCGTTAACTGGTTAAAGTTAAACTTAAAGTTAAGCTTGTGGCTGTGCTGACCTTCACCTAGTGCGCGGGACATTTTTTATATTGGCCTACCGCGAGGACACCGCAGTAACAGGATGTTTTAACTAATTTTAATAGGTATTTCATTGAAACAAGATTTGCATACGAAGACCAAACTTTTAATGCTGATGATTTAAGAGATCATCCCATTACTCCATTAGATCAGAATAATTGTATAACAAGCAAATTTATTGTTCTCGACAACATGATCATCAAGTTGTCCATCGCAAGCAACCATCCTTAATATGAAATATCGATTAATGAAAATGTGTTAGATCAATGTTCAATCACAAATGTGTGATAAATCGAAAATCAAGATATCAGTTTCCATTCCCCATCTCGTTTTACACTTAAAGGTTAAGCAAACTTAAATTTAATAAACCTAAAACATGTTTGAGTCCTAGTCCTACTCCTAGTTTGTTTCACAATTACAATTACATTACCGCATGTAATTGTAATGTTAATCATAATAAGTCAAAACCAAATAGTTAATTTTCAAACGATAGTAATTAACTTTAAGGCACACAGCATTTCCGTTACTAAAACTGATCCTTATCCGAATGCTTGAATTTTGGTCACTATAATTTCTATTCGGATGGATCTCATGATCTTCATCAGTTAAACTTAATGGTCAGCATGGTTTCATTTATAAACGCTTAACCGCTATCCTCACCACCTACCCACAGGAAACAATGGCTTTAATCCTCCTTCCAAGACCATAGGCATAACCAGATGACAGATCAGAAACTCCGACAGCGCTAACCAATAACCACCTTGTCAAGATTCGAGACCATCCTCACGGCTGCTTAACTTCTGCTTGTCCCAACAAAACTTTCCTGCATCACACGTTGTTGTTTCTTAAATATCGCGATTATATGAATCGTCGCGTTTAACATGACACATGCATTGCAACATTTATATCCTGACACACCAGTAGCATTTCAATCACTTCACTCCTCACATCCCCCGAGCTTTCCATCATTTCTTCAACACGTCCTCCCGTATAGGGTTCCCCGTCGGGCAGCTCCCACTCAAAGTTCCAACATAACCTCTGCTTGATCTAAGTTTTAGAATTAGATTAATAGATACAAGAGCGCCGCTCCTTGCAGCTGGACCAAGGATAAGGCACTTACCGCCGAGTTATCCATTAACATGTTAGAAAGACGAGCAGCCACTGAGAGTATCGGCCCTTTGTCACGTGACCAAGTAAGCAAATTGAAATAGATGTAGCTCGATCTCGTCTGTTCACTTTGACAGAGTCAGCGAGCGTGCGTTATCTTGCTCTCGTTGTAATTTTGTCTCGTTCACAATACGCTGCTGATTATTTTTGTATCTGCTGAAACCTGTATAAGAGCTTCACTCGGTCAGAACTTAAAGAATATTATGACAGTTCATCAAGGTAGGACGGGTTATTCGAGTGGCTATTACATCAGGAACGCGTGGAATGTGTCTCGGTATCCCAAACCAGCTTGGAGCACTTCACGACCTCCCTCTTCCGCTTCGTCCAGATCCTCTATTTCGTTAGTGGCTCTGTTTTCCGTTTTATGTCTTGAAATGTTGAATCAAATTATTTGATTTTTAGAACGCTTTTTAAGATTTGCGAACAGGATCGTATAACTATATTGATCTGACCAGTGACCATTTCGATTCATTTAACGGAATACCTGTTATAAATACATATTCATAATATGCTTCTTCTAGGGCCGAATCTTCTAAGCTTCCATTCCAGATGTAACTTTTCGCTTGATAAAACTCAATCTTGTGCTTTATAGTCATAGTGCTCATGAGTCATGACGTTATGTGCCACGAGTCATTACACATTACACTTACTGAAAGAAATCAAACAACTGTTATTACAAAAAGTCAAAAAGAGCAAATATTCAGCAGGCATTAAATTCATTAAGCTTAATTACCTCTTTTTCTCGTTTAGTATAAATAGAAAATAAATCGTGCACAAATCCTGTCGCTGATTTCTTCTTTCATCGTTTGATAACATTTAATTGTAATAAAATGGCAACAAAAACATCAGAACCCGGACCTAATTCACACGCATTCTTTTATCTGTATAAATATTCTCAACAAGTCACCAAGGTCGCGCGGTCTGAGTTCAATTACATACATATCGTGGCATGCAATTCGAAACAATTTCATTATGAAATTATGTGCCATTAATACCGGCCGTACGGTTTTATACCATGCAATCATTGTACCAGACGCCATCTTTCGATGTGCGGCTTCGAATAAGAAAAACTACCATATCTCGTTTTATCTGGCATAGTTTCACCAAAATTAGGTTTTAACAGTTAACTCGATTTGTAAACTTAAAGTTCACTTTCATGTTTTTGTCGGTGCAACTGCGACAATTTAGAACCTTGGAAGCCAAGTTTTTTATAGTTATAGGAGTCCTTTTCTAGGCTCTATGGTCATCTTTTAGTCATCTCAGATTTGATTACCTGATCAGCGTGACTTAGACCTTTTACGGCGTCAATGAATTGATACACGCTATAGAATTCCCATGGAGGGCAGCTGAAACAACATCATCGTCAACTCCTGGCACTCGAGCTTTTGGGATTAATGACGTTGAAAGGGACTCAGGCATCGCTGCTCCATCTTTTGACAACATCGGCATGAGTTTAGAAAGTTCTTCTACATCGAGGAGACTGAGAAGCTCTTTCTCGAGACTGGAGAACATGAGAGCAGTTGGGTCCTTGGGCGAAAGAGTCGACAAGACTGACGGAGAAATAGAGCTGGCAATGAGTGGCTGAAGAGGTAGATTGTTTTGAAAGCAGGTTGGTGGCAACAATTGCGGTGGTTGTGTTGCTTTCTGGTCCTCCTCGGTTGATTCGAAGACTTTGTGCTGGGCGACATTGCTGTTGTTATTGTTGGCAAGATGTGCTAAGCTGAAGGTAGGCATGGTTCGCGATGGTATCCCTATGGACAGCAGATTGCAGTTAAAAGCTTGGGTTTGTTTTCCTTCAGTGTCTTCTTTGATCAGCTGGTGTTTTGATCTGTACTTCCGGCGATCTGATTTCAGTTTGTTTTTTGTGGGAACGTTTTCTACCAGATTGGACAGCAGGTTCTTATCTGTGACGTCTAGCTGCTCCTTTTTGTGCAGTTCTCCCAACCTTTTTATGTCTGATATGCACGTCCTTATCTGCAATATACAATGTTAATACAATATACAATAATAAAATACAATATTATACAAATATACAATATACAATGTTCAACCGAACATACAATACCTAAATTAGGAGAAGGTTTTCTTACCAATTTTAACCTTAAACCGGACTTGTGTCTTATATGGATTTACGTTTGTTATGAGACTATAAGAATATTTAGTTTACCTGAATCTCAAGCTTATTTGGGGGATGATTGTGACTCTGGCCCACTGATATGATGTTTCCATCCTTGTCAGTGCTGATGCGAGCTTTGCATATTATTGGGTTGAGTGGAGTTTTTCGGCTCAGCATGCACCTGAGTTGAATGAGATTATTAAGGAAGTGTGTTGCTTGGTCTTGCTAGCATTTAAAGCCCTATGAAGGCTCATCAATGTCTAATTTAGAAAATTATAAGATTTTTTGACTTAGCTCTATTCCAAATCAGCAACAGAATAGATTATATCATGAAGGTAAACCACCCAATTCTATTAATCAATTTGAAGATAATATTTCCCATCCATGTAGCTATCAGGTGACTCTGCCGTTTGAACGACTATTGACTGATCGAGCATACCTCCAATATATAGTGTCGTTTCTAGTTCTGTCTCGGCTGAATCTGTGATCTTTGTACACCAAATGGACCGAGTCTTTCGTTCTTCCCGAAATAAACGTGACTGACATCGTCCTTTTTCCTGTTTAGAAAAAACGTTTATAATGATCCAGATAATCTTTAAAATAATCGTTATCAAATGGTCTGAAGAGCAAAATACTTATTATGATTCCTTCATGAAAGGAATTAATTGTTTATCTCAACCATTTTCCAAATAAAGGCGGCAAACAAAAGTCAACTTTTAGAATAAAAAGTCAAAAGATATGGTGCGACAGAATCTTAGTCAGCAAAAGTTCTAGCAAGTTCAACTTCAACTTCAAGTTAAAGTCGACCAAATGTACAAAGCTCAGAAACCAATAAAATCTCAAGAGTTATTTAACTCATTATATATTTTGAGACTTTCGAGATCTTTTGGGCCTGGGGAGTCTTGAGGGACAGGAAGTTGGTCTGAGCTGATCCACCTATAAAGTCAAAGATACGTCGTACAATTGCACTGTGCTAGCCAATTTCACAATTCTCATGAGTAGAAGACAAAAACTTGCTGAGTTTTAGAACAAACATGACCCCGAACTAACTTAAACGGCTTTAGTTATTGTTATTGTTTGTTTTAGGTATTTTATGGTTCTCAATCCACTTTTGTAAATGTAATATAAAGTGAAAAGTCCATCTACCCGCCGCATCGCCATTTTCATACTAATAGGGATATAATTAAACTTTGGTTATATTATGGTAACTGGAAATTGAATCGCAATGCCGGCAATTCCATTTATCTGTACGTGAAATCAATCGAGCTCGACCGACTTTCTTGTGGGAAGAAAATCAGTCATATAGAAAGCTTAGTTGGTCAAAGATGCATCGAGTGAAATACAAATATGGTATTAGCTGCTTACTACTTATCTACTTTGAGTCAGATAGGTGCTAATCCTGAATAGATAAAATCTGTCCCCGACAATCAAGAGGGCGATATTTTTTGTGAAGCTACAGTTGATGATGCAGAGGTGCTTTGTTATTTTAAAAAGTAGTGCCCCGGACAAGGTTCAGTGTCATAGCTGCACTTTAATTGCGGGAAAAGGCATTTTTTCTATCTCTGATACTTTTTTGCTTTCGGCAAAAAGTAAAGTAGATGGTTTAAAGTGGTCGGATTTTGGGGTGGGTAGGTAAATTTCGTGTTGTCCGGTGTGACAAAGGCCTGTATGCATGTTAAACTGTGCAAGACCACGTATAGTAACCACGTAAACGTAGCTTGTGGGCCTGCTCCTACGTATTCGAAAAGTAATTTAAATGACGTAATAGGGATCATTTTAAATCGTAAACGATTGATTACGGGCGCAGCTACTGCGCAGTATGTATCAGAGTCATGTCCATAGGTTTGTACTCGTTATAGCCGGATTTAGGTGTGCTAAAACTGGTTGCAAAATAGCTATAAAATGGCGGGCATTAGTAAAAAGTGCTACCTTATAATATGGCATAGTAGGTGGCTAGCAAAAAATAGCGGAAAATTAACAATATTGGTGTCCGTGTACATTGTTGTTGTAAAAACTTAACGATTAAACACTAAGAACCGATTTAAAGAATAATCACTACTAAAGATATGGCACCGGAGTCCGGAAACGTATTTAAAACAACAGGAAATATGTCAGCAAGAAAGGACGTAACTGCGCCCACGACACTGTGTCGCCCACGTTTAGTCGTTCACGATATTATGTATAGAGTTTTAGGAACGCGCAGCACTCAGCAGAGTTCTTGACGCGATGTTGCCGCCTTTAAGTCTGCGTGCGTTCGAATCTTTTGGTTTTACTTAGACTTTGTAGCGTCGACTGTCGTTTAGGGTCCACGCTCGTCGCTCGCGCTTGGTAATATGTTTACCATTAACAGTCAAAACGCTATAGTTTTTACTTTTTAGTTAAACTTTCAGTTTGCCGTTGCTCATTACTTCATAGCGGTATCTATAATAACTAGATAGTAGTTACAAGTTAACAAAAACCACAACTTCGTAGTGAATCTATATCATCAATCATTACAGAAGCGAGTTTAGTTTTACGATAACTGCAACTTCATTGCGGTATCTCGTCTAAAAGAGAGATGGAAATCTTAATCGTCCACCTGAGACCAAACAAAGCGGGCGCAATTTTTGTGCGAATCTCATACCTGAAAATCTAATATGGATGTTGTCAGTTGTTGTTACTTGGCTATTTTCGAGAAGGGCAAACCGCAAACTATATGACCCTTTTACCGGCTTTTTCGTCGGTAGAGAAAAAAGAATAAGTGCTAAAGTGCAAAAATCAAACTGTTCAATGTTTTTATAATGGCTTAAATGTTAGTAATTTTCATGCGACCGAAATATGATTAAATTTGAAAAAAGTTGAAAGTGGGCTATAATTATCATTATGCATTTGCAATAAAAAGAGTCTGCTCGCGGATGACAAAAGTATAAATTTCGGCATTTTATAAATGGACTATGCAGATGGACTATGCAAATGGACTATGCAGAAATAATTCTTTAGTACGCGGTTTTTGGGATGAAATATTTTTAAAACCGCGTGAAACAAAGGTCATAGGGCCCGCATACTTTTTTGGTACCTAGTAAAACAACTGTACGGGTACCTCTCATTTGGTTACCTTTGGGACTTTTTTATCACGATGATAAATGACAAATTGAATTATATTTTATGTTCGAAGCTTCAATTATTTACCGAATTGAAGTATCTCTCAGTCTCTAAGTTTAACTTAAACCTGTTTTTACTGGTGTTTTTAGGTTTAAGTTACGAAGTGTCGCAAAATTTGTCAAATTTAGATCGAAATGGTCAAGCTAATTCCGATTCCCTAATTGAAACACAAGCCACCTCCCTGCAAATTTTAAAATTGTGTGCCCCAATTTTTTCCGACGTTCAGCAGCTCACCAGCGGTTGATCGATGATAGGTGAGATGCGACCAATCACCAATGAAGGTGGGAAAATTCTAAATTATGAATCATAGTGACAACTGGTTGTAACTTGAAAAAATAGCCTATTAGACCATCTGTATTAGTACCTATTAAAGAAACTGTTCTGTAGAGGAGACGTGTCCCGATTCGACAACTGTGTGTGACCAAAACGAATCTTAGAAGATAAGAACGTAATCCGAGTGCAAAAATAAAAAGCCGTCAGTCACGTGGCGTACGGGGCTTTTTAAACTACGCCTAATTTAATTTGCATACCTAATTCCAACTTCAGGGCACGTGAGCACAAGCTTGGCCTAGTCTGGTGTTTCCCAAGACAGGAATGTTTCAGGAACCCGGGTCACGTGACTCAGCCTAGCACCTCATGGACGTGGGCGCTGAAACTTATTATTCAGCTCCGATAAGAACAGCTGCTTGAGTTGACAAGAAATTAAGTCCAAATCTAATCACATTACGATTCTCAAAACGAAGTTTATAAAAAGCATTATGATTAAGGGTTCACATATTAGGAGGAAACGATTGTGAAGGAGCGACAACCGGGATACGGGTGGAATAGTCGGGAGTCAGGGGAAACAAAGGGGACTTAAGATCGACAGTCACAGATACGGTAATGAGATTAACTGCGGAAGATGGGCGACACATTCTAGTTCCTGTAATGAAACTCTCTCTCTCACCCCAACCGGGTCAAGTTACACGTCCAAAACGAGAGCGGCTCATCGCGCTCCTTGATTGGTCCGCAACGATCGTGTGGACTGAATAACGGTCGTTGATTGGTGGACGTCCACGTCACGTGGCTTGGTTCCGAGCACCAGATCTTGGGAGCTGATTGCAGGGGGTAATCAGTCCCAGCTGTCCGGTGTCTGATTTGTGTACCTTCGGGTAAGCCGAGTGAGTCGGCCATTTCCGTGTCTATGGGATAACACTCTTGCCCTGACTTTATCTCATTTTCTACCATGGTTATCGAATCTTTCCTAGTCGCTTTATGTATCCCGTATCCGGATTCAGAAGCTCAAAATTTAAAAATATGAACCGATATGAATGGTCGAGGATTTACAGGTCAATCAAATATCAGCTTTACAATTAAATATTCATTATTCTATTCTGACTGTAATTAAAAGTCAATTTGTACTCATAATAGAAAATTCCTTGCTTACATGAAACTTCAAATAAAAATGTTACTTCAAACATAAAACTAAGAGCTGATCAACTTGTTGCTAGGACTATATGATATTGTTAGAAAGATCACTATCTTAGAACAATACATAGTATCAACATCGTACACAGTGCTGACTGTGTTCCAACACAGTTTACATGTACACAGCGGTGAGCAGCTAACCATACGCTGAGTACTTGAGTACGATGTTGAAGATGGTAATGTTATTGTTACTCCCGCCTCAGCACCTACTTGTTCTTCTACTTCAGCTGGTTACAGTTACTTGGATAATATGCTGCCCTCAAACTGAGCGTGTGTGTCTTGTGGCATGGTTTCATTAACAAACAACAAGAACAGTAATTTTGCATAACTACACGTATAAAGATACTAAATAGGACATACCGTAGTGTTTAGTATTTATAAATAAACAGTTTTGCGAGGTGTCACGCCATTCGGTTTACTTTTTGCATTCTGATGAATCATTATAAAGAGTTTATGATGATTTGTGATCAAATTCAATGTCACTATGGACAATTTCGCTCTTAAGGTTTTCTTTAAGATTTAGATAACCGAAATATGTAAATTTAATACGAAAAAATTTGAAAGACGTGATTTATAGAAAAGTTAAACCAGAATTAGAAAGTTTAATCTGAGCAGCACAACTAGTGCCTAGGACTATAGGTGCCCTATATCTTTATTCAGATCTATTTAACTGAAATTTCGCTGATTATTTCATTTTCAGGACGACAGACCACTACTCGCACTGGTGTGACAGCAAATCCTGCTCAAGTCGTATAAGTTCCGGCAATCTCAAAGGTAACCATCTTTTCTATCAGTTTTATATGAATTGGAAATGGACATATGACTGAATCGGATTAATCGGTTAGAATTTTAGATATGTTATTATGTATACTGTAAGTCAAAGTGTAAGAATTATCAGACACTCTCAGATCGAGCGTAAGTACCAGTTTAAAGTAAAATTTCCGTGATCATGTCCAGGATGCTTATGTTATGCTTGCAGATTATGGTAATTTCATTACAGCTGGACTGCAGTTTACTGGCTATACTGCATATTTTCCTAATTTTTTATGGTCTGGTGAGATTTCCTGCTAGTTCCCTGAACTACCGGATGAATGAGTTGTGATATTTCCTGAATTCCTTTCATAAATCACGCTTTCACGGTCTGAATCGACAAATTGTAGTGTAATTTGTATTTCACAGTTATAGATAATTCATAGATTTGTTGGCGCTAGCTACTTCAGCCTGGCTCGCAACATCAGTCAGAACTCCAAATAGATATTCATAGTTTGGACGTGATCGGTACGAAAGTTGGACCATATGAGTATTAAACACAGTATTTACAACTGTGTACCTAGACTTTATATCTGAATCTATAACTTATCGACAGTTGCCGCTGATTAAGGAAACAGCTTTAATGTAGTATCACCATTAGTCTGGGTAGACACAAAGCTTGATTGCGTATGGCCGGGAAGTGGTATTATTCCATTATTGGGGGCCTAAATATAGTACAAAAATATGTGTAGACCCCCCCTTCCAAAATCTCCTTCCCTTCAGACAATGTGTTGGGTAATCTAGAAGTACCGAACTTGTACACGACAGTCACACCCAAGTCCTTCCTGCCTCCCTCCCCACTCAGAGCTAAGCAGTTTGTTATGCCGCTGAAACTTCACCAGGTTTTTTTCTTGTTTTAGCAACTTTCCCTCTAAAGTAGCGACTTTCCTTGATCCTACAATTTGGTTACAAGTATGCCAAAATAAGTAGACTCGATCATAATAAAATGATCCTTTGAATTGACTCCATGCTCGGTAAATGGTAATGTTTCCATGATTGTTAAGCGTGGTCATATATGATCATATAATTCAATATCAATTTTTGTAACGCCAGTAGTCAGAAGTCTTAGAGATTACCTAAATTGTTCAATAAAGTCTGAAAGATCACTATTAGTATTTAAACTCTTCTTAAAGCAATCCGTCCCCTAGTTGGAACCTCAGAAGAAACCGACTGCACCCACCTCAGACCTGACCGTCACATTTGTACACCGGAAGATGAGCGACTCTAGTTCCAACAGCAAAGTCTCCTGCCACAGATCAGGGTAGGTATTGTACATGAGTCTTCGGCCTTGATACGGAAGTTCTAGCATCCTCATGAAATATTCAAACACCAATTTCTTTTCTTTTTAATTGTAACAAATAAGTGGGGGCTTGGACTTATTGCGACATTTCGTCATTTCGCACTACCAGGTTGGATCACTCAGCAATATAAAACAATATAAAGCAATATAAATTATCCCTACCCCTCAGAGCGACGTCTAAACAAAGTAAGAGCTCCGCCAACTCTTCCAAACAGACAAGCAAACACACGGACACGACCACACAGGCCCACTCCCAAGCCGGATACCCGGATCCCTTGGAGCATGCCCCAATGGCCTTCATCAGTCGGCTAGCCGAGATGACCAGTCATCAGGCAGACACAGTTCGCTTTGAGAGAAACAAGCGAGGCAAAGGCAGAACTAGGATTAGCTGATGATTGTTGGGTTATAGGGTTCTTCTGTTTTGTTGCACACTTCGGTGCCCGTCTGGGTTATATGTACAGGTCTGTACTCCTTGTAGTGAGACAGTCCAAAGATTTAGCTAATTTGATAATGTATCAAGAAGCTTAAAGCAGCGATTAGTACAGATTTCTTGAAAGAGTTCTTGTGTCTATGGCTGGAAGTCAAATGTCAGAACCCAATCTTTCAACTTAAACCGAGTCAAAATTGGGTTTGTTTTTAGCCTCCAGCAATCTACCTATTTCCGTTTCGAGATATTGCAAAGGAGAAGTTTAAGACAAAAAATGGCCAGGGCATCGTCTAGTACAAGAACTTTATTGATCTCATATTAAACTACTGCGTCTCAACTCCCATAAAGTTTATGCTTAATAAATTCATTTGATCAAATCCATCTATATTATAATAACGGTTGATCATTTGATCCATCTAGCAATGACCGTGGAATACATTTTTTGTCGCATTTGCTAATTAGCTTTTTGATTATTTCAAGTCTCGCCATCCCTTTGATGATGGAAATTGGGCGGCAGCGATTCATGATTACTTTTAGGAAATCCAAAAAATGATTATACCTTTTCTTTGAGTATAATTATAAAATAAACTTATAGCTCACGCTACTTCGTTCAATCTTGAGACAAATAGAAGTTAACCAAATGGTTAACTAATTTCTATAAATAGGAGTTGACTCATTTCTATGTTTTAAGACAAATACTAATTTACTAATAGAGAGATGGGATTTAACTTATTCCAAATTCTATACTAGTGCTTTCCCATCAATTCATGGCCGTTGGGCGTTCGGTAAGTGTTTTAAATCAGGGGTCCTTCACATATATCGTTATACAAATTTTGGCATTTAAGCCCCCCCCCCCTTAAAGCTTACAGATAAAATATCTAGTATGATTTATGTCAGATTGATAAATGATATTCAAGATAATTAGGGTGCATTTTTCAAACACAGTTATAACTATAATTTTGACATTTGGGCCTAAACCCAGCTTGCTCTTAAATATCATCATGAGGCTTGACAAAAACCTATTTTCCCCCTAGCTGATAATGTAATATTTTAAATTGTTAACCCCCTACCACCCCCTAGCGGATAGTGATAACGTAATATGTAAACGACCCCTCATAATGGCCATACCAGTATATACGACTATGCGTTTAAATTATTTATACCGTTATTATATTTCAATTGTAAATACCCTCTCTATTGAGACAATGAAAAGAAAATCAAATAAGTAAGGTTTTTTATTTTCGACAATACCCTCATAATTTAAGATCCTGCACTGATCATCATCGTTCAGTTCATGGTCTCGTTATTTCTTTTCGTAAACTATATGCCATATACTATTCTATAACTTAAAACTTCCTTCAAAGTTTGTCACATGAAAAGTCGAGATCCAAATCTGAAAACATTTGCTGAGTTTTCTCATCGAACTTTTCCGCCATTTCTGTAGAAAAGTAGTTGGTCCAGTCGCCTACAGTTCCTTTTCTCATAAATGGAGCTTGGTCTTTCTTTCTTACCTGAATGTAGATATAGCTTTGATATTTAATCCCGAGAATTTTACTTATCCGAACATTGATGGTGCACTGGGCAGCAACGAACTTCTTCCATTCCAATTCCATAAAGCCTTCGTTAAAATCTCAAACTCAATGCTTTTTGGGATGGAAAATCTTGCAACAGTACACTTCACAAGTATATAATCTATCGTCTTAATGTCATCCTAATTCCTATGCAATGTATATTAATATATCATGTATTGTTCTCCTTATTTGGAAACTGAAATGGTAGAACGGCAAATAATTTTCCACTTTCCAATACGTGACCGCCTATAAGTATAACATTGACTGTGAACGGAACGTGCAAAAAACTAAACGAAATTTGTTCTCACATCGTCAAGCCAGCTGTAGTTAGACTTTGGATCGGACTTCATCGACTTAAAGGCACTTAGTTCGACAACTTTAGCAGCCATTTCGTCCGTCAGGGGTGGCAAGGAACAGAAGTCGTTGAGCTTCTTTATGGCTGCGAGATGCAAGTTTTGCGTGATCGCTTCGCCATGAAGCCATTGGCACTAACAGTTTCTTATAAGCTTATGTATTTATATTTAAAACAACAAGTTTTCCGTGTTCGCTTAGCCATAAAGCCATTAGCTAGCACTAGCACTAGCAGTAGCACTAAAATGTTCTTATGTATTGAAAGTTTAACTCTATGTTTTTACAAATTGCAGCACAAATAGAACTTAAAATAGAAGTATAGAAGTAGAACTTTAGAATTGAACTTGTAGTTAGAGCCCGGCTAGTAGAGGGTACCCTCAATACCCTCATTACCTGCAGCCCCGTCAGCGTGCATGTCTTCATACTTCATGAATAGAACTGTCATGTCACGTTTGTTCTTGTAGAAACCTCTCACGTGCTCCCACCAGTCGCCACTTTCTACCTGAGTAGAAATGAAATACAGTAAGTCTCACAACTACGCATATGTTGATAGTGATACGTGGGAGGAAAAGTTCAAGCACTTCCCACCGCCTAAGAACCGCTAAGAGCTTAACAGACGATGCACGTCTAGAATTTCTTTGAAATTCATATCGCCAGGACAGTAATGTGTGATGGCATTGACAGTAGATTATCAACAGGGGCTATGCAACGTGTAGCAAAAACTATGAATAGCAGGCTAAAAACGGCTCTTAAACAGTTTTTAAGCCGTCGTTAGCCGGATTAAAGCGGTCGTTCGACGGTTCTTAGCCGGCTCTTAGCGGTTCTTAAACAGTTCTTAAGCGGTTCTTAAACTTAGGCGGTGGAAGATGTTTTCCCTATACTTATAGTTATAGGCCTTAAGTTGAAATTGAATATTCAGATCACTTCATAATCCAGCATATTATTATTTCCCAACTAGCTATTAACTAAACGATTTGATTGACTTATAAAAACCCAAACATGTTTAATTTTAGAAAAATTGTCTCACTTTTCCTTGCAAAAAAAGCTCGGCAAACTCATCGAAGGGACCGTCATACTCAAACACAGCAAATCCTTTGCAATGGTGCCACAGGCTAACACACACGTCCTTTGGATTTCTATAAAACAATTCTGATTTAGTTCAACTTCATCTTCAAGTACTTAGTCATCACTTCTCAATGTGATTCTGTATAAACTGAGGCAATTCGTGATTATGTTTAAATTTATATTGAAACACGCATGGTATTGCGAAGTGTGATAATGTAGCATTCACATTTTACCATAGTTGGTTTGTACAGTGGAAATTGTATATTTAACTTTATTAATATAACTATAAGAAAACTACTACTAGTTTACAGCACAGCTTATATAAATTATACAAGCGTATTGTTTGTTAGTCTGACTAAAATTGAAGGTTTTACCTGGCGATATAGATATATTTACAGGGAACAGCTGGATCGTAAGCCACCCAGTCGTAAGCATTGTGAGTCTTGATGTACCGAGGTCCTGGCATATTGTCCACCACTTCGTTGGGAGTGTTCTCTAGCCAGGGCATTACTTCTAACATGTGCTGGATTTTGTTGTGTTAGACATTGGGAGTGTTCTCTAGCCAGGGTATTACCTCTAACATGTGCTGGGTTTTGTTGTGTTAGACATTGGGAGTGTTCTCTAGCCAGGGTATTACCTCTAACATGTGCTGGGTTTTGTTGTGTTAGACATTGGGAGTGTTCTCTAGCCAGGGTATTACCTCTACATGTGCTTGGTGTTGTTGTGTTAGACAT
>JH153723.1:175338-190041 GCA_000226015.1 Mnemiopsis leidyi | reverse complement strand
AGATTTAGAGATTTAGAGATTTAGAGATTTAGAGATTTAGAGATTTAGAGATTTAGAGATTTAGAGATTTAGAGATTTAGAGATTTAGAGATTTAGAGATTTGGAGATTTGGAGATTTAGAGATTTGGAGATTTAGAGATTTAGAGATTTAGAGGGAGTGGTAGTGTACGGTTGGTTCAGAGCGGAGGGAGTGATGAGATTAAGAAATTTCCTGAATTTTTAAATCCTGGACAGTAAATCAATTCCGTTATATATTTTGAGACAAAGTTGCTATCGAACAAGTTTCGGTGGATGGGCGTGCTACTCTCATTTTTTCTCGTTAATCATTATTTTAGGACAACCCAAGTATCATTCTATTTTTAGTGTTGATCTAATGTTAAACCTAAGCTACATTTCTTCTGATTGACTTAAGAAATCTTGGGTACGAGAAGGTGCAATTTAATCAAGTCAGTGCAAGTATCTCCTCCCAATTATAAACAAGCATGACCTCAATAAGTTTTTCGGCATGTCCTTGTCATTGTGTGAAAATATCCCCGTATTTACTAAAAGTATCATATTCGCAGGGAGGGGATAACAAAATCTGTTTAAGGAGCCAGAAAGTTACTTCAAAAATTGTGAGTATTTTGTGATTTAAGATAAATTTGTTGATGAGCATACTGAATTTCATGAAGCCCCCCGTTGCGAATAGCGTAACTAGGCCATTATTCATTATCTTACCCATAAATCATTAAATACTAGCTTTAATTAATTTCTCTTCTCTCCAATCAAAATTGATAGCTCATAAATTCAAGTTCCCATAATTAGGTAACTCATCATAGATTAGGTAACTTATCCAATACGTAAGTCAAGGAGAAAAAGTTAAGCTCAACTCAAGTTTAGATTAACTATCCAAAGTAAATTTTACAATGTGAACTTAACATTGTATATTACACAAAGTTAACTTAACCTTGCACAATGTACATTTTACACTATACATTGTACATTGTACGTTATACATTGTACTTCATACTAAGTAAACTAAACCTTGTACATTTACACTGATTACACATGAACATGCGCCAGATACCAACTTATAAGCTTTAACGAAACAGAAAAGCAACACGTATTTTCAGCGTGCGGCAAAAACAATGAGCAAGTCTAATGAATATATCAACTGAATTAAATTCCCATCGGCTATTTACTTTACATCCTTTCTTAACTTTTTAATTGTACATCAATTATAGTAGTGACCCAGAAATCAAGATAGATTTTCCCTTAAACTCGATCCTAATGCCACGCAGTACGCACGGATAAGATTAATCTTGACCAATTTCCAATAATAAGCCTCTGTCAAAATTTCTTACCGTTTCGGGTTCCTAAAAAACAACCATAGACGCCCTTTTTTGACAAATCCTCCTAAAACTAATCGCGTTTGAACTACCTTATTTAGCGGGTATCACTTAAACTTATCAGGTTTGAACTACCTTATTTAGCGGGTATTACAATTATCATGCGGACTACACTTCTCGAAACATTCCCCCTACTTACCAATCAAGGACTCAAGGTCAGCAAAGTCCAGCTCTGCAAATCAGACGTAAAGATATTTCCTTATTTCACATTTCTCGTAAAGTATTCAACTTCTTTTTAACACAAAATTTAATGAAATTATCACTACGTTAAGTCCGAAGAATATAAAGCGGCAAACAAAGAAACACTCCATCTCTTACCTTCACTATTGGAAGTAAAGCTGGGAGGAGTTATGAACTTGCTGGAGGTGGGAGTCTTGATGGTCGAGGTGGGAGTCGGTTGATGGTCGAGGTGGGAGTCTTGGTGGTCGAGGTGGGAGTCTTGATGGTCGAGGTGGGAGTCTTGGTGGAACTCTCGGTCGAGGAGGTCGAGGAGACGGAGGTCAAAGAGGGAGATTTAGAGAAAGTGGGGGGTTGAGACGGACCTGGGGGTTCT
The DNA here is from genome assembly GCA_000226015.1 of Mnemiopsis leidyi. Lineage (NCBI taxonomy): Eukaryota > Metazoa > Ctenophora > Tentaculata > Lobata > Bolinopsidae > Mnemiopsis > Mnemiopsis leidyi. The sequence goes on along the minus strand of JH153723.1, from coordinate 188,100 downwards.
GGATACAGGTAACTTTCTTGTTTGTTGTCAAAGTTCAGACTCGTGAGAGAACTTCTAAACACTGACGTTCATATTTAGCGAACTACATTTTCTAGCAGTTATGGTATGTACAATATGTATCAAACTCAGTTTTTCAAGTTCAGTCGGGAATCTACAGTAAAGAAAACTTACTTTTAGTGGGGCTGGGAGAGTAAGCCATGCTCATCAAGTTGAAGGAAGCAGAAGACTTTTGAACGTTTGAAGGTTTCGGAGCCACTGCCGGAGGAGTAGCTGGAGTAGCCGGAGTAGCCGGAGTAGGGCAGGGGGCAATTTCCGGAGATTTTGTACCGTCAGCGGGGGCAGGGCTGATGTTGTATCCGGGGAAGGTGTATTTGGGAAGACTGTCTGTTCCAGCTGCAATGTAATTGTTACCATGGCAACGTTACACGAAGTAACGTTACAAAAAGTCACGTTTAGCTGGGGTCCGGCAGTACGACAACTTATCCTTAAACTTTGCTGAAATTGAAAGATATCACATAGAAACTGCTTTATGTGATACTGTGCAGATCTCCCTTACAAAATGATACCTCGCCTATTTTACACACCAAACTTAGATACTTTCCCAAGTATCGAGGACCGCTTCAGCGGCTGATGTTTCAATCCTTGGGGATTAAGAACATCATCAGACAGGGACACTCCCTTGACGGAGTTTAACCGGGCCTCCGACCTCGGTATGTACAGCAGATGTCTTGTCAGGCTGGACACTCCTACATCTAGAGGGGGCCCGCAGTTACATTATGTTGCGTTACACACAACCTTCACTGTCAACTTGTTAATTTATGAAGCAAGTGCACGTCTAATCTTTCAAATCCTACTCTTTTTAACGCAAAATGATTTTGAACGCACGTACACAAAATCAGAATAGCATATTTATAAGTATAAAGTGAAAATTATGTCTCTGCTTGCCATTATCACGTAACTAAATCCCGGTCACGTGACTAAATGAATACTAAATCCCAGTGTTCAAACGTCCCTGTAAACTCCTCACCTGAACAATACCGATGTCCTTATATTGATACAAAAACAAAGTGCACGCTTCATCTAACAAATTTACTTCTTTAACGTGTTTTGGTGTTTCTTTTAAACACATCAATAAAATGAGGATTTCGTTCTAGTGTGTCAGCAGACTTTATTTCCAAATCCTCAAAGTACTCATCTGATCCTCACTACAATGTACAAAGTACAAAGTACAAAGTACACGACAACTCATCTTGTCACCAAGCATAAAGACAGGCGGCTCCCACCGTCCTGCAGGACTCAACAAGATATTACATCATCACCTGAACCACTATCTTCAACAAGACACGAAATGACATCATCTCCTGAAGCCATACTTAACACCGGGTAATCTGCTTGTGTGTTTTTATGCATGCAACATTGACGTGTAGCCGCAGTGAACCTCTGCTAAACGATTCAAGCATGTAATCATAACATGTGTAAGCAGGGATAACGCTCATATCATCATTATCCTGACGTTTTTGTTGGAGGGCGCAGTTTAAATACTTGAACTTCGGAAATTAAATGTGGACTGAATTAAAAGATAAGATTGTTTTAACGGTCGGAATATACATGCTTACTACTCTCTCTTGTCATTATGTTAGTAATACTATAGAAATAAATATTTAAGATTCTGCTCAGCAAGGATCACAGTGGTAAAAGCCACAAAAGTTTGGCCGCGATTTGTTTACCAGAAAATCACGAATCAGATATTCAATAATCAGATCCTCAAATTTAGATTCCAGATTCTTCCTAAAATTTCTAAATCATACATGCTCAGATCATAGATGTCATTAGAACCTCAACATGCCATGCAAAAACTGACCAATTTTGCTAATCCACGAGTCCAAAGATTCTTTTTGAGGCTCTACGAGCCTAGTGCTGGGAAACAGACATTGTTAAAAAGAGGTACGAACTACGAACAAATATTTTACCTTTCATCTCGTCGAGCTGGGATTGTAAGAGTTTGAAAAATTTGCCGGATCTTGGCACCGCCGCCATATTTGTGTCCCTAGAAAATGTTGATTGTAAAGAGTGGAGATTAAATGTTGGTAATTACTAATTAATCATGGAGTTGATTATCATACAAAGAGAACAAGGAGAGGAGATCAGTAGACAGTAATGTTATAAGATCTTTGAAGTTTTGCAGGTTGAGATAGCGACGTTTAACTAGGGATAAATCGTTAAAATTATGATTTGATCACGTTGAAGGGTATTAGTAGGATTTTTGTTTTTGTCCTTGTGTAGTTTAGAATTAATCGTCTTACGATGATTTCAAAATTCAAAAAAAAAATTGCCAGGGTCTCTCTGAATCACAATTACGTCGTTCAAATCGCGATATCGGAAATTTCAACTTCAAAGAAAAACGAGACACAGTTTTTAAGTCGTGATCGATTCTGCCAAAGCAGATTAAGAGCGCTTACTCTCAGGAGGATTTTCGACTCAGATTAAAAAACGAAGCCAGTCCGACCAATCGTTTTCTTCTGTATAACACCACATGACTCTCTATACCTGAACTTGCTCTCTTAATTATCTAACCAATAGGAGCACAGATTCACCTACAATCCAGCCAATCAGCGAGCAGTATCTACCTGAATCTACCCAATCAAGTAGCTGTGAACAGTTTGATCTTCGTCAATCGGTCCATCGAGTCTGAGCCTCAAATGTGCACTCAGCCTGCCCAGCAATACGGTCCAACCAATGGGAGAGGAAGTAGGGTTGTCAGCTTAAATTCAGTGTCAAGATACGGAGTAGTATACGGCACGTGCCTCGCCAATAGATTTCATTTGTTTGCTCAAATGCACGTGCGTGGTCCAGGACACGTGTCAACACCGCTAATGGACGGCAAGACAAAAACACCTGCTCCGTGATCTTCATTAGGGGTACTTAACTCCGCCTTGATTCACTCAATAGGTACTCACTTGCTGCCTCAACTATATTTGTCCGTCCTCAGTTTTTTTGAAGTTTGTCGATTTTCTGGTTTAGTTTTGAGAGGAAGAATGGACATGTTACCTTCTTGTGCCGGGAAGATAAAGAAGAGCAAACAGCAATGTCCGTTTTGTACTAGGTGGTTCAAGTACGAAAAGTGTCATAGAAGGTGACGATTTTCTTTGATATCTCTACAATCTTTGTGCTTTGCTGTGATAAAGAATTTGCTCAATGATCTCATAAACACTTTGACCAGTCATTTGAAACAGTGTCTTTGAGTAAGTTCTTAAAGTAAATCGTAAACTTTAATCACAATTTTTACGATCTTTGTTGCAGCTTTACTCCCTATAAGTATACATATTCCCAATTTTCAGTTAGTCTTTGTCTCGAATAACAAATTCTGCAAAACACCTCTCGACATTACTCACTCCTAATCGTACTTTGAGCAGATCCTAAATTTGATACACTTTGAAGTTTTTTTACGTCAACTTAGAAGTTTATACTTTAACGTCAGCGACCCTTAAATCCTTTCGTACCTCTGCCAGGCAATATTGAACAACTATAATCTCTATCTTGAATGTTAAATTTCCTGCCTACTAACAAAATAACGCGAGTCATGACTTTGCTCTTTCTCGATTATGTAATGCAGAATGTTCATCAAACAAGGCTAAACAAAAAACCGCAGACTTATTAAAGTTCTAGCCACAGCACTAATATCAGAACCACAGCGAAATTCTAGGATAACATGTACTCCACCTTACAGACGCTAACCAACCCTAAATCCCACACAAACAAACCGGACTGTGTGTATCGCAATATTAACCCAATAGTATAGTCCGTATCGCTATAGTGACCAGGTAGTATAGTCCGTATCGCTATAGTAACCCAATAGTATAGTCCGTATCGCTATAGTTACCCGACAGTATAGTCCGTATCGCTATAGTTACCAGATAGTATAGTCCGTATCGCTATATTAACCCAATAGTATAGTCCGTATCGCTATAGTAACCCGACAGTATAGTCCGTATCGCTATAGTAACCCGATAGTATAGTCCGTATCGCTATAGTAACCCGATAGTATAGTCCGTATATCTATAGTAACCCGATAGTATAGTCCGTATCTCTATAGTAACCCGATAGTATAGTCCGTATCGCTATAGTAACCCGATAGTATAGTCCGTATCGCTATAGTGACCAGATAGTATAGTCCGTATCGCTATGGTAACCCGATAGTATAGTCCGTATCGCTATAGTATAGTCTGTATCACTATAGTCCGTATCGCTATAGTATCTCTATAGTATAGTCCGTATCTCTATAGTTACCCGATAGTATAGTCCGTATCTCTATAGTAACCCGATAGTATAGTCCGTATCTCTATAGTAACCCGATAGTATAGTCCGTATCTCTATGGTAACCCGATAGTACAGTCCGTATCGCTATAGGTACCAGATAGTATAGTCCGTATCGCTATAGTAACCAGATAGTATAGTCCGTATCGCTATAGTAACCAGATAGTATAGTCCGTATCGCTATAGTAACCCGACAGTATAGTCCGTATCGCTATAGTAACCAAACTAAATGTGTTATCTCATCACTAAACTTGCACGTATTAAAAGGCATTTATTACAGACTTATTCCATGACTACAACATAACTATAACACAGCTATTACACAGTTATCGCACAACTATTTCATAATCATCCAACTAATTTTCAGGTTCTGCGACAAAAACCCAGCGCTTCTTTACACAAACGGAGATGACGATACCATGGCAGACTACCTCAATATGTGCCGATCTTCCAGTCCAATGACCGAGGCAATGTCCGGTGGGATGTCCGGACCAGCCCCTACATGTCCGGCTACTCCGTGCAATGTCCGGGAATACAACTCCCAACCATCTAACTACTACTTTATCGAGCTTGTACCACAACCTGTTCTTTTTAGAGACGTCCTGGACGATATGGTCAAGCTAACGGACGATAAACTACAGGTACGTTGTCATGGTAACATAGTTACAGTCAGGTACGTTGTCATGGTAACATAGTCACAGTCAGATACGTTGTCATGGTAACATAGTCACAGTCAGATACGTTGTCATGGTAACATAGTCACAGTCAGATACGTTGTCATGGTAACATAGTCACAGTCAGATACGTTGTCATGGTAACATAGTCACAGTCAAATACGTTGTCATGGTAACATGGTCACAGTCAGATACGTTGACTTGGTTACATAGTCACAGTCAGATACGTTGTCATGGTAACATAGTCACAGTCAGATACGTTTTCATGGTAACATAGTCACAGTCAGATATGTTGTCATGGTGACATAGTCACATTCAAATACGTTTTTAAGGTAACATAGTTACAGTCAGATACGTTGTCATGGTAACGTAGTCATAGTCAGATACGTTGTCATGGTAACACAGTTACAGTCAGATACGTTGTCATGGTAACATAGTTACAGTCAGATACGTTGTCATGGTAACACAGTTACAGTCAGATACGTTGTCATGGTAACATAGTCATAGTCAGATACGTTGTCATGGTAACATAGTCACAGTCGGATACGTTGTCATGGTAATATAGTTACACTCAGATACGTTGTCATGGTAACATAGTCATAGTCAGGCACGTTGTCATGGTAACATAGTTACAGTCAGATACGTTGTCATTGTAACATAGTAACAGGCAGGAGGCATTTTTTCAATTCATTGATTTATGTTATGAAAAATAGTATTCTCACATCAATCGTGGGTATAGAAAATTGATTTCGTGAAAAAAGCAAAAGTCCAAACGAAACCTGCAAAACTATCACAATTAAAAAACAAGTGCGCTTGTTACGTTAGTTGAATTAGATCATCAGACATTCGTTACAACGCAACAGAATAACCGATAGTTCAAAGTGAACGATAGTAATTAAAGACAAAGCGTTATTCCTTTACAAGGATTATTTATTAAGACCTACAAACCAGTAAATGTGTTATGAGTCCGAATTAAGCGGCCTCGTTAGCTGGGTGCTCTGAGCGAGTTCCTGCTAACCGTCTAGGACGAACATCGTTAGGACAAGTACGTGTTAACACCACGAATAATCCCAACTAGCCTTCATATCTTCATATCTTCCATCTCTATTATATTGCTCGCTCTCTCTCTTGGGTGCGGGGTACGAAGATAAGTGTACAGGGCTTCTTTCTGTCATGAGATTTGGCAGAGTTGTCAGTATGGCATGTAGTTGTTATGTTTTCTAGACGTTTGTTGTGGGGAGATGGTAGTAAGTAGTATGGTAGGGTACACTCGGTGCACTTTCTAGTACATTACTTGGTAATACACTATGTAGTAGTTAGTATGTGTTATTGTTTGGTAGTTTGAAAGGTAATCGCGCCTCCGCTAATAATCTAAATATTCCACTCTGTCACGAGCTTTTACTGGGATATCTGTGACAACAATCTCTCTCAGATGCAGCAGAACGTGGAGCCGGCACTGCCGCCTAACTCCTACCCCTGCTATTCCCAGTGTGACACCACCTCTCCTGACTCCACTTACCAAGCTCCCCGACAGCAGCGTGACGCCACCTTCACGCCGGACACCAAGAAGCGGACACCACCCCAGCCGGACACCACGTGTTACACCCAGAACAGTGGGGGGTGGATGGACTGCAGTTACGAGAACCTTCAGACACACGGCTATGTAACCGGGCAGGAATCTTTCTGGGAAACTAGCACAACCGGTAGTCTCCAGGCCAGCTATTTAGAGGACTTACTGCAAAACGATCTTGTGTCGGCGTTCTGAACTAACTAAATCTCGAAACTAGCGACTTCATGTTGTCTTGTTGTAGATGATCTCGTTTTATCGTCAGAGTTTTGTGTTGAGCACTAGTTTTTAGATTTTTGTTGAGTTTAAAACTGCTTCGTTCCTTAGCATGCAAATCTTATGTAATCCTCGGTTACGACATCTTCTTTTTGCGGGATTTCGTTTCAGCCCCTATATGGTAAATATTTCTGCTTGATATGTTTGTTTTTGTAAATAATTGTAGCGGTTATGTGACAGTGTTTCACGCTGCCTTGCTTACATCTCCGGTGAAGTTTCAAATAAAGGGAGGTTATTAATGAGTTCTAAAATTTTACACGTTCCGCTGAATCAGGAGATAAACGTGACTCACAACCTCAGTTAATACGCGGAGCACTGTGAAAAATGTGAAATTTGTTATCCTTAGCTGAGGAACATTCTCGAAATTTAGAAAATTCTCAGCGACGAGACGCGGCAAGAAGAGATTATTAATCCTTTCGAAATAGAATAAATTTTATAAAACCACAACTAGGAATTATGAGGGTGTCAACAAACTTCACTTACCCAGAATTTTCTCTGGAATGGGCGATACTGATGACCTCTTCTCCAAACTGGGTGAGAGCAGACTTGGGGATATCGAGCGAGGCTGAGAAATAGGGCATTGTCAGCAGCAGTTAGCAGGTCAAACAAAATAAACGGGCAAATCGGAGTAAATAGCAGAGAGAGAGCGAGAGGGAGAGAGGGAGAGAGCTCTTACGTTGGAGCTACGTTAGGTTCCAGTCAAACTCGGACTCTGTAACTATCGATACCTAACATGAGATAGTGACATACCGGACCCTTAAATACTATCTCTACAATTCATCGGTACTTGTCGGTGTTCCGTCGCGGCGCCAAGTTAATGGCCAGCGTGTGAATTATGTAGCCAAGCGTAACCTAATCTATTTCATGGAACAAAATGCAGAGGGTGAAACAGGCTTGTAATTAAGTATTTGGTAAGTAAGATGTGAGGGAGAAGGGAAAACTCTGCAGTTCGGACGCGATTGATAATGTGTTGAGTCTATAAGAATTTGTCAAGAGTTAAGCAGGGCTCTATGTGAAATAGTACAGGAATTTGATTGCTTGACAAGATTTCAGAGTTCGAGATTATGGACAGGAGCGACTTAGAAGACTTAAACTGTTCTTACGACCGCGACCAAAACACCCAGTAAGCCAGTTCAAGAGTTAGAGTAACACTAACCTTTGCGAGAAGGGCGGTAACTCATGTCTACTGGCTTGAGAGCCACCGTCGGTGGTGTCCCTGGCGGCGTTGCCGGTGTCAGTTTACCCAGGGGCACCTTGCTCGGCGGCGCTGCTGCAGGTTTAGCGGGAGCAGGAGGAGCAGGGGGAGCTGCTGGCGGGGCGGGGACTTCCACTGTGTCAGGCGGGGCTGGAGGTAGGTCATCCTCCGGCGGTGGGGGCGGCAAATCGGCCTGGATTTGTGTGTTTGAGTGAACGGCTGTCATGTCATATGGTGTTATATAAGATTTATTATTTACTACTTAGCTAAACAGAATCACTGAACAATAACGAACACAGAAACGTACCATGTCGAGGGAAGGCGGTGGAGGAAGGTCCAGCTCTGCCGGCGGAGGCGGCTCCAAGTCGGCGGGTGGCGGCGGCAGGAGCGACACACTGTCGGTGTGTTCGAGCGGCGGCGGCGGCACTTCCATCTCTTCGGAGAACTGTTTCATGGCTTGGAGAGCTTCCTCACGGGTGGACGTCACTCTGCACGTAGAGGAGTAAGGACAAAGTTTAAAACAAAACCATCCAGAATGATCACATATATACGATTGAAGATCACAAAAATAAATCGAGCGATAACGCTATTACGGCCTGTGTAAAACGATACCGCGTGACAAACCACGCCATGAAATGCGGGCTATTTTTGGAGGGGACAGCCAAGTAGCGCGACAAGGGGAACGAGGTTGTAAGACTACAGTCGGAACTAGATTCCAACAAGCAGGGTTGCGGTATAGCGTTACTTAGATAAAGTCATGTGACACGCAGGAGTAAGTTTACAGGGTTACGTTGGAGCTGCGTGTTATTTAACACTCAAGTTTGGTGGTACCTACACGGTAATCCTTCTACCTAGATTTAGATAAGAAGTTAGCGTCCTACGTGAAGTATTTCTAAAAAGTTAACAGCATTTTTGATATTTTGAGGCGTAATTCATTGCAGCTAAGTTCTACAATAATGACAACTGACATGTAAACTTAGATCATGGGTTGTTCAATATAAGAATTATATTAGATATACGTAAACACTAGGAATAAGCCTTCATTCATCGTCGGGGGGGGGGGGGGTTGGGTTGCATTTAAGTCTAGATTAATCTTTGTTTAGCTAAATGAGGTATTTGAAGGTCACTGTCTTGCCCCATGCGAATACTTAGAATATTTATTGAGTGTACTAAATCTAAGAGTTATCCAATTAGTTGTTGTCTGCGAAATTAACAGGACATTTCCATTATATGACGTAATCGAGGTTATACTCTCACAGCATATTTATGTGCATGATTTTTTATTGTTCAAATGTACAATTTGTATATCGTATTCGGAGACGAATTTTCCATCATAATCCATCAAATAGGAAGTTTCATAAAAAGGAGTTTAGAAAAATAAAAAGAAGTTTGAATAGATAAAATATAAGTTTAGATTAATGCACTTAGTATGTTATTTTCATTATTAACAATGCGAATTCTTTGAGTTTAGTGTACATCATACATATTTGAACACTGGTGACTACTGTGAAATATAAAAAACAACGGTAATGTACTACAGTATACATTACATAAATGCTATACAATAAATAAAAGGGGTTATCTGATCAAAGTTATTATGTCTAGTTTAAAATATTTCATTTATTATGATCTAATCTATTATGATTCTAAATCGTTTATGCTGGGTATTTTAATTCCAGATTAAACTTCAAAACAACACTTCTGCATACCTAGTAAGAGTCAAGTTAAGACCGCCCTTAGCAGTTTTTATCAGTTTCATCGCCTCAGTGTGCTCCAGGTTGTGCGTTACAGAAGAGTTTATCTTCAACAAGACGTCCCCGTCACGCAGCCCTTGTGTGAAGGCCTTGCTCCCAGCAGAAACCTTGTGTAATACAAACTCTTATTCTGCACGTTTTATGTTAACAAATCATCAGATGACAAACGTATTCAAGACATGATTTTTCCGCAACAAAGATCCAATGTGTTCCCGGTATTAGTATCAACAATCAATGAAGAAGATTTTGTGTGAGTCCAAGATTTCAATTTCAAAAGAGTACTACGTGTTTTACACTTTATTAATTTTATATAACGCAGTTGGGACTTTAACAGTTTAAAAGTAAACCTATGCGTGTAAACTTACAGATAGGTGTAAACTTACAGACAGAATGGTGAGAGGAGCCCGGTACTCCCGTCCTCCCTGCATCTTGAACCCAAAGGGAACACTTCCCGGTAGAACAATTGATATGTTTTGACTTGCAGACAACATTTCCTAGCAACGTTTTATAGCAGTTATTGGTTAGATATTGGTTAGATGATGATTTTTTCTGTGATAGATGACATGATGGTACCTACACTGCACATGCATCTGATATTTAAAGAAAAGTTTCATACTCTCAATTCATAGCACCAATGTCATCATTGATAACCACACATGTGCTTAAGCAGTTTTAAGTGTGAAGGCTCAGTTCATCTTTATTTTACAATGATTTCATATGATTTCCATTACCATGAAGGGTCATATGATTCCCATCATATTAATCCTAAAAACGTCCTACTGGATGAAAGACCCTTAACAATCTGAATCGCTGACAGGCATGGCACCTTCAACGAGATAACAGAATGTAAGAACAACATGACATCAAAAAAACCTAGTTGGACTTAACTTCTAAACTTAAGATGGTTGCATGTTATCAATGAAAATAATCTTCCACTACATCTTATATCAAGTTTTTCAGTTTGGAATTTAAACTTAGTCACATATTAAGTTATTTCATTTTGGTAATGTGATTGTAAAACAGTGCATTTTGATATGTGCACACACAATTTTATAGATAACAGACCTCTGTCAACAGACCTCACAGAAGAGCACTTAATAGAGCAGATTTACATTCGAAATCTGAAGTTCGATGTATGCTCATGCAATGGGGGTAATGAGCAGCCTTTTTTAGTTAAGTATCAAACTTGATAAAATGAATTCTTATCTAGGTATTCTTATCCCTGTACCTCATAGACCTACACTTCCTAGATATGTTGCAGAGTAATGCTCATACATCCTAATCTTGTGTTAATAGTAGACTAAAAGTCTTTAAAAATTTATTTGTGTAAAATCGGTACAAAATCTATTTTAATTGTTTCACTGTTTCACTGAGTAACCCTGACCATAAGTCTAACCTCAACCATTGAGGGTTGTAAATAAGCTTATGGTAAGGGGAAAGGCTGGCAAAGTCCACCACTGATATTTATTGGTAGATGCTTGAACATCCGCTCCGCCATCAATAAGAGGCCACTTTACACTTTACCTACCAGCAAGTCCTATGATTACCAACCAATCAGTTAGGCCCATGACTAAGGGACTGTCATGTGACATCATCAATAGGGTACTTGAGGCAAAGGTAGCAGCATCTATGATTATATTTTGTTTAATCAAAACTTGACAATACAACAATATTACTTTTGCCAATCAACAAGCATCCCTTCAATTGATATAAGCTTATAAATTAAGCAGAATGAAATCAATCTTATACTTATCACAATCTTATTGATGTAAAACCAAATACCTTAATACCAATATTGAAAGTTGAAACTTGATTGGGTCGTCTCATTAAGTCTGATGTCCAGCTTCAACAATTTGGAATACTGCAATCAGCCAAGTCACCAAGTTATCCGATTTAGGTTGACCCATGATCACCAGATCACATGACTGTAAAGTAAAGTAGTGCTATAATACATGACACCACTTCTTGGTTGCTCTGACTTATGAAGGTGATGAAGCGAAGAGAGAGGTTTCAGGATTCCAGAAAGGATTGACAAGATTATATCCGTCTACCGTTCTATCCAAACATTCAGCTTTGAGCTGCAAGAGTCGGGTATCACCGTGATTCACCCAACCAGGTGCTTACGCACACTACACACCACCTCTGGTGACGCGCTTTGCGCGCAAAAGGGCTCTGGTTAAAGCAATCACCACGACAAAGAAAAGAGCAAACAAACTATTATCATTACAACAAACAGTTCTGTTCTTTACCTCAAACATCGATTTTTTTCATTGAATTTCTTAAACCCAATTTCTTTTGTAAATAGCTTTTAATCGCATGTCCTGACCTGCTTTGCTAATTTCTGTAAAATGAAAATATGTATGGTAGCATACGCTCTCTGTTAGAAAAACTAGCTGGATACCCGTCCTTTGGACAGAATACCCAGACCCTTTTCGAGAAAGGGCCATCACCTTTTAGGATCATCACCCTAAGGGAGCAACACCTTCAAGAAGCATATCGTCCCCATCTGGCAATGACTTATCTGTATTACGTATTATGCTGTAAATAAAATTATCGTTTTCCTTGAAATTATCGTTTTGGTATTATAGTATTGCCAATATTCATTCAATTCGATTTTATCATCATTAATAACGAAAGAAAGACACATTTATTTAGATTAAGTAGGATCACACAATTATAATGTCACAATACAAACGATCGGCACAAATCCCATCTTTAACTTCACGATCACACATTATACAAAGGAACACATTATACAAAGGAACCAAAATTGAGCTACGGCCTTCAAATAACAGTACTTCAGGATACACTAAATTGTCAGTGATGACAGCTCCATCAATGTGACCCTTTTCAAAAAAAATTTAAATTTGAAAATTTTTGGGGGCGTGGCTTCGCGCGCGCCGGGAGCTGCCGCTTCGCGGCAGCATGGCTATACAACGTGTAGCCACTCCATCTGACCATTTCTCTCCACCCACCCGAATT